>JAZHYW010011389.1:0-12588 GCA_037355805.1 Ixodes ricinus | reverse complement strand
ATAAGTGCATGCTATGTAATTTAGAGCTTTTAAAGTGGAGCGAGCAGAGTGACTCATCGGTCACTAGAACAACACAGAAAAGCGTGCCGCCAGCGTTTGCCCGCTACAATTAAGTCTCGTATTCTCAAGCACTGAATTTGTGAAAAAAAGAACGAATTGAACAACACAAGACAAAGAATATGTTACCTTTAACCGATTACTGACTAGGAATGTAGATATTGTTGTAACTTGTGCTGCTATTACTCGCGCGGAACGGGCATGGGACAAGGGGTTTGAGTTAGCTTAACACTGTGTGAATCTGAAACCGAAACTGATTGGGAGCATGCCGTGTGGTGTTATTTTAGCCGATTACTTTCATAAAATGTTGCCCTTCCAGGCGCTAGATAAAGAGAGGTGCCTAGCCTGCCAGTTTAAATACGCAGAGCACTTGTATAACAATCATACTTGCAAATACTCTTTGAATTGATCTAGTTAACAGTGGAACTCACTTGCCTAATAATAGACAGCAGGATCGAACGCTCGTGCCAGACTGAGTCTCGACCGCCACGCGGAGCACCTTTTGTACCCGCGTGGGTTTCTGGAACATTCTGCGTAGAACGTTTGGCGCGTAGAACATTCGTAACACGACAAGGTTTTTGAACTTAAGAGAATGTCAAGCTGAAAGAATAAATAAAAGAACATTTCGCTGCCTGAAATCGAACCCGGAGCTTCCGCGTGATAGCCAAGCGCCGTCACCAATCGGCCACGCCTCTCGCTCGGCAACGCGCACGTCATTACTCCCCTTTTTAAAGCGCATTGTCTCGATGCGACATGCCAAGAAACAAAACAGCAAAACAAAGTAAAATAATGGCACACTACGGAGGCTTGTAAAGCACAGTCCTCTCGAGTGTAGTACAAAAACGCAGTTCATAGTCCTATCGATCGTAGTACGGCTTGAGGCGCGTGACGCACGAGTGGACGACTTCAGGTCGTGGTGGGCGCCGTGATGATGTTCTTGTTCCGTCGGGCATCACCTCTTAGTTCAGATCCCCAAGTCGACGAAGCACTTTGTAGGGTCCGAAGTAGCGCTTTAACAGCTTCTCGCTGAGACCGGGCGGCGAATCAGTGTCCACACCCATACCCTGTCTCCGGGCTGGAAGTGGGCGTCCCGACGACAGAGGTTGTAGCGGCCAGTGTCGACACGTTGTTGGGCTTTAATCCGGAGTCTGGCGAGCTGACGGACTGCTTGTGCCCTGTTGGGCAACCACCTGGGCGTCGTCGCCTCCGTCGACAGCCGGTTCGTGGGGTAACATCCCGTCCAGCATTGTCGTTACTTTGCGACCATGAATCAGTTGAAAGGATGTCATCCCGGTGGTCTCTTGCACGGCCGTGTTGAAGACAAATGTGACGTACGGCAACACCTCGTCTCATGTCTTGTGCTCCACGTCGACGTACATCAAGATCATGTCGGCGATGGTGTTGTTGAGTCTCTTGTCAGCCCGATGGTCTGCGGGTGGTACGCCGTGGTGCGACGATGGCTGGTGTGGCTGAGACGAAATATTTCTAGTGTCAGCTTTGCCATGAATGATGATCCACGGTCTGAGATCAGAACTTCGGGAGCGCTGTGCCGGAGGACGATGGACTCGATGAAAAACTTAGCGACTTCCACAGCAGTTTCTGAAGGAAGGGCTTTTGTTTCGGCGTTTTGGCGTGAGATAATCTGTGGCGACTATTATCCAGCGGTTTCCCAATGTCGAAGGCGGAAAAGGGCCAGGTAAATCCATTCCGATCTGCTGGAAGGATGCAGTTGGCGGAGGAATTGGCTGCAGGAGACCGGCCGGCCTCGTGGGAGGTTTCTTGCGTCGCCGCCGCTTGTGGCATGATCGTGTGTATGGGTGGACGGTTTTGGGGAGCTTCGGCCAGTAATACTTTTCACGAATACGGGCCAGTGTCCGGCTGTAACCAAGGTGTCCGGACGTCGGGTCGTCGTGGCAGGCTTCAAAAACCTCCTCTCGAAGGTTGGTCGGGATTACCAGCAGCCACGGCGAGTTGTTGTCCCCGAAGTTCTCTTCGTAGAGTACACCTTGTCGAATGGCGAAGGTTGGCAGGGCTCGTGAGAAAACACGTGGTACCGTGCTCCCGAGCCCTTCCAGGTGCTCGATTAATGCGCGCAGCTCAGGATCGTCTCGTTGACGTCATGCCATGTCGTCGGTGTTCACTGCTCCTAGAAAGCAGTCGTCGTCATCTTCGTCGCTGCTGCAGGAAGGTGTTTCGACAGGGGCCCTGGACAGGCAGTCGGCGTCACTGTGCTTGCGGCCTGACTTGTAGACTACAGTCATGTTGAACTATTGTAGTCGGAGACTCCATCGAGCGCGGCGTTCTGAAGGGTCCTTGAGGTTTGCAAGACAGCAGAGCGAGTGATGGTCTTTGACTACGCGGCACGGGCTCCCGTACAAGTACTGGCGGAACTTCGTGAGTGCCCAAACGACTGCAAGGCATCTTTTTCACTCGTGGAGTAATTTCTCTCTGACTTAGACAGTGTCAGACTTGCGTAGGCGATGACTCGCTGAGGGTCGGCGCGGGAGCTCAGTCGCAGGACGTCTTCTACGAAGCTCGTGACCCTCTCATTGGGCCCCGGATCTTCGATTGCAGCAGATCTTTGGTCCTCTCTCTTCGGTGTTGAATGGCGAAGGTACGCGTCAGCTCATTCTTGCAAAGGTCCCACGATGTGAGGGAGGCTTCGTGGTTTTCGAACCAGAGCCTTGCAGTACCTTCAAGCGAGAAATAGAGGTTCTGGCGGCGCTGCTCGTCACTCCATCCGTTGTGGCGGGTCACGCGATCGTACTGGTTGATCCAGTCTTCGACGTCCTCATAGGTCTCGCCGAGAAAGGGAGCAGGTGTCCGCGGAGCGACGGGAAAGACGACGACGGGCGGGCTGGTCATTGTCGGGATCTTCTGCTTCCGGTTCTCGGGCAAGTGACCGAATTCGGGGGACTGATCTCTGTTACGACGGCTTGTTCGGGCTTCGGCGTCTTCGGCGAAGGGTAGCCTTCCGGGGCTGAGCACGTCGCTTGGCCGGGGTGCCTTCGGAGGGGTACGCTTTACGAGCATAGAATGCAATACCCTGCACCTCCACCAAAATGTCACGAATGACGAATGATGAGGCGACGAAAACTGGAACAAACTAAACGTTTGATAGGGCGAACTTGTGCCCAAAATAAAAACGAAACGGAAGATAACCATAGAGCGTCGCAGTCATCAATGGCGGCGTAACAGCAGGATCAAACGCTGGTGCGAGACTGACTGCGGACCGCCACGCGCAGCACCTTTTGTACCCACGTGGGTTTCTGGAACATTCTGCGCAGAACGTTCGGTGAGTAAAACATTCGTTACACGACAAATTTCTCGAACTTACGAGAATTCCAAGCTGAAAGAAGAAATAAAAGAACATTCCGCTGCCTGGAATCGAACCTGAAGCTTCCGCGTGATAGCCAAGCGCTGCAACCATTCGGCCACGCGCTCGCTCGGCAACGTGCGCGGCAATATAAGATGTTCCAAGTTGTACGATATATCTTAAAGCCTACTTAAGATTTACGTTGGCATAAAACTTGTTGAAGTTTCGCTCCAACCATACACTTCCTATTAAGAAATAAGGAGTATGAGATTTGGCAACAATACATTTATTTGCATGGTTGAAGCTACGTTTATTACACAGTAAAACGGAGGCGCACTCACCGAGCCTATGAAGCTTCAGAGTTATGCGAAACAGTTCTCTCGAAAACAGTACAGGAGGTAGAACCCACAAGAGGAGATAATTTGGGTTGACATATGAAAGTTTTGTTTTGTTTATTTGTTGTTGTTGTTGTTGTTTTGTTTTTTGGGGGGGGAGAGGAGGGGTTGAGGTGCCTGGGACATTCATGACTTTGTGAGTCTGAAGCTATGGTCCTATTGTTTTATGTTTATATTTGTAGCAAACCATGCAAAAGTCCATCCCGTGGAGAGAACTTTGGAGGAAGCTGGGTGGTCACCTGCGCAGCTTTTTGAATGTGGAACACATCATCCTGAATATATTGCATATTTTACAGCTAGCCGAGGCTCACTGGCTCCTTAGACTTCTCGTACCATGTCAGGTGAGTTGGCGGTATGCACGCAGCATTCCTATGTCAAATACACAATCCAATTTTTATCATTTATACAGCACATGTGAGGCTGGCTGCACGTGCACCTCAAGTTGGGCTTCTATGGCAGGTGAGCAGCCTGTTGACACTTTCAGAACATTGCATTACTATTAATGTTTAATGATCGGGTGCAAGCGCACCCCTTTATATTTATTGTGTCTACAGCACACTCGGAGCTGGATGAAGAAACATCCCAGGCTGGAGGTTCTATGGCAGATGATTGTCTCCTGACACTTTGGATATTGACTTGCTGCGAAGGTCAATCATCTGGTGCAAGCACATGTATTCCTACTTGCATGCAGGATTTTAAACAAAAATTTTGAATAGTGTCGAGTTAGAAAAAGCACTAATGTATGATTGCCTTCTAATCCTTCCTATATATTTGCGCACTCTGTGGTTCCTGCCACACAAAATTGTTCCCCTTGCCTGATGGTTCTTTAAGGACCTATTTTGTTTCCTAACGTGCAGTTGGAATTGGTAGTGCCACAAAGACACAAAGTCTGCAACCTGTTTATTCTGTATCTGATAGAAGTAGAAAAAGTGTAATCTTGCGGGCACAAAGCAAAGCATATTCTGTGATAAAAACAAAACAGCGTAAAGACAAGGACGAAGTAGAAGGGACAACAGGACACAATGCTGTTCCTTCTACTTCGTCCTTGTCTTTGCGCTGTTTTGTTTTTATCATGTCTACTTACCAACTACCCCAAACTTCTACGTTAATCAACCATATTCTGTGGTTTATGTTGCTTTCTTTAATATTGATCAAAGTTTAAATGATATGTGTTTTTAGGCAGGCACTGGTAACATGTTTGAACTAAAACTTGCTTCTGCTCTTTATTTCGATAATAAATGTGTGCAAAGTATCCGAATCGCAATACCTATTTTTTCTGCAAATGATCCCACATCGGAGATTCAGTGCACTAAATACAGTCGAAAAGCATCCACTGCGGATACTTCCATCATTAAATATGAGAAAGATCAAATTAAACAGAAAGGACACATTTGTAGTGTCTCTAAATGCTGTCTTTTCATTTTTTTTCATGCTCATTATCAATTTGCTTGGTAGTACTATTTTGTATTGTGCACTCACATATAAATCTTTTGATTCAACATCTAGTGTAATGTTCGTGACATGACTCGCAAGAATATTAAATATATATTTTTTGTTTCACCTTCAGAAGGGGGTTGTTGTGATTTTGACAAGGCTGTAGAAGAGCATAATGCAGAAAGTGAGGCCTACGATGGTTGTGAAGTAGACTGCACGATCTATATGGTCGCAAGCTGGGCTGGCAGCTCGGAATGTAAATGGCGTGCTAGCACCGAAGAAGAGAGTTTCAGGTGAATTGCCTGAGCCAGCCGTGAGCCCAGAAAAGGCTGACGTTGTCACGGGTGAGTTTGCAAGTCAATACCAAATGTTATCAAGTGTATACCAGTTTGCTATTTCATTTGCACCTACTTTGTCCTACTGGGGAAGTGAGAAGGTTGATGTCACAGCAGTAGCGTTTAACCTGGCAGATATCTTGACAGAAAGAATTCAAGATTCAGCCAAGGCAGGGAGGCCGCGGCTGAGCCAGCAAAACTGCGGAAATCACTGATGAGTGATGCAACAAAGTTTCACACCAAGCAGATACAGTTTGCTATTTGGTTTACTATGTAAGAGATGCCCTAGCCCCAACTTAACCAGCTGCAGGTAAAAACAGTTGCAACTGGCACCAACTGGGGCCCGTTCCCACTAAAAATGTGTACCTTAAACCAGTTCAACTGGGACTAGTTTGATCCCAATTACGAATTTTCACCTGAGTAAATTGCAGGAATCGCAGATGAGGGGGATTATCAGCACTTCGGAGGTGCTCGACCCGGAAAACCCGAGACGCTTCACAGAGCAGTCGGGCTTCAATTCAAGCACTACGCAAAGATTGTAAGGATGCACTTTCCAATAGTTCGTCGCACAAACTTGAGAGATACCCCCGAATAGATGGGCCGCTCTTCGGAGGGATAAATGAGGATCCGCCTCGAAGGCTCCGATGATGGCGGATCGAAGCACTTCCTTTTCTGGAGGTATGTAAAAGATGTGGGTCTTGTTGCTGACGGCACCATGTTCCACCTGATCCTCTTCTATATAACGAACTTCAAAGGCGGCCGTGAGCCGAACATCGAACGGAACGTACTCCGGACCCTTTAAAGCTCCTCAGTGTACTGTCGCACAGCACAACCTGGCTCAGGTGCTTAAGCGTTATTTGCCGTACCAGGAACGTGAGTTTGTAATAAAATAAGGTAAAACGGAAGCAATGAGTGCAACATTCGAGTATATGACTGTCGGCGTTCGTAAACACAGAAGCACCCAACGTCTGATTCGATATTTGTTGCGAAAATGTTATTTTGATTCCACCTCCGATTAAGTGAAATTTCATATTCTTTATTCAGTTTTAGTGTCTTTGTAATCAAAAGTGCTAGAGTTGAGAGAAGGATACGATATTTTGACAAGTGTCTTTCTTTGGCCCCCAGTTGTTCAGATCAGAGGAGCCGCTCGAGCTCAGCTAGTAAACTGAGCAAGGAGGTGGCGCCGTCTGAGAGATCCATTCGAAAACCGACTTGCCCCCTCTGCTTCTCCAGCTAGGCGGCGTTTCTCGCACACCAAAGCAGTTTTTGGATTATAAATTTTCATATAGATATTGGTGAGTTCTGATACATTAGAGGGTTTTAGCGAGTCGGTTTTGGAGCACGCGGTTTTAAATCATGAACGGTGCAGCTGATTCGCTCCGTGAAACCCTACGTGAAACCGTAAGTGAAATTTACATGTTTAGCGTATCGTAAAACTGGAGCAACCTATGATGTCGATAATTGCGTTTGACCGACAGCGCCACCTTCTCGTACACATGTGAAACATTCTGTGGCAACTCGTGTTTGATGATGTCAAAAAGGCAGGCCGACGTAGCATATACAAGCCGGAATTTCAAGACCTGGGAAGCTAGATAAAGTAAAAAGTGCCCGAACAACCGAAAGTTTGGTGGTGTGTCTCCGTCATCTTGAACTTGAACGATCGGTCGCGTTGTGTGCCGTCGAACCAAATCATTTCTTCTGCACGCGGTCGCCACGGCAACTAGTCAGACCGCAGAAAACAAAATACTACTAGCATGCGTAGTTTACAGCATTCACGATCGCTTACCATTGGGAGCAGACCTCGAAATGTTTTGGGTTTACCTCTTAAATGAAGCAGAGCAACAGGATGGCAAATCGCCTCCTGCTGTCCTTAGCCTAACGCTCGGCTAGGTCGGCGGAGTCAGTCACCAAACCGGCCGCCATCTTTTTACCTGAGACGTGAACGGTGCTGGCTCTGTTGCGGTGACAACTCCAACGGCCGGAGCGGGAACTGAATGAAAAGCTCATCCCGAATCCCCAACGACTCGCGCGATCATGCGCAGTGCCATCGCCGGTGTGTTCGAGGACATATCGTTCGTGTGGAAACGACTCGGTAAAACTACTTATTGACATCTGGTCCCAACCACTAGCGCTGCATTTTGGCGGAGTCTAAACCTTCGGCAATACGTAGTTTATTTTCGCTATGTGACAAACACGGTTGTCGCTTCTCTGGAACTTCCTGTACTTTTTTAATTTTATTTCAAGGGTGCGGAGCGCGCATAGATACATAACCGCACGTCTATTCCTTCCGACCGCTAAAGTAGATGCGTAAGTTCTACAGCTCGACGGCAAAACGTTAATCAATATCCCGTATATCAATGAAACTGCGTAAGTAATGAACACATGAAATACATACCAAGCAGATGCAGACTCTGTTTCTGAGCGCTATCTGGGCGTAAAAATCTTCATATAAAGAAACCAAAGAAATGTTTTCGCAAATGTGTTTTAGGCAGTGCATCTAATAAATCTACATATTAAAATTGTAGGTTTCAGAAAAAAATCTCTCAGCCAAAAAACACCTTTTTATCCTATGCACAGGAAGGAGAACTGCCAAAACAATTCTGACTGACGCTGCAACTCACAGATGGTGCCACACACGCTCGGTTCGGCTGAATCAGCTTATATGCATTCATTTAGAAACGCTTTATACGTTTTTTTGTTTTGTTTTATATGGTGCCATTTTGGAGCAGCGGCGTCAACCAAACGTTTTTTCTTGTTTACCTACTGTACATAAGAAAAAAAAACTGTTTTGCTATATCGGCGCACACTTGAAGAATGTATTTATTTAAGCTATTCACAAATTTATGCATGCTTTAAAACCAAGTCGATTTCATACCTGACACTGTGGTGCAGAAAAGTAAAAAAAAACATTTAGTCGAAGGAAGAGACACAGAGGGGAACGTCTCAATCTCTGTGTGTGTTCCTTCGACTAAAAGATTTTAGAGCGCAGCTCCTAGGCGCCCGTTTCCGCTGGAGCGGCGTCGCCATCGGCGTAACCGCGCGCGTTACATAATTGGAATAATGCAACTGCGCGTAACCGCGCTTGCATTATGGAAACTAACCCCACTTAATTTTGCGCAAAATATTCCCCTGCTAATTTAGCGGAAAATATTCCCCGCTAAATTTAGCGGATAAATTTTCCCGCTAAATATAGCCGAAGAAATGGCCCGCTAAGTTTAGCCGAAAATATTCCCGCTATATTGAGCGAAAAAATATCCCTGCTAAATGTAGCGGAGAAATTGTCAAAGTCAAATTTAGCGAAAACATTTTACCCGCTAAACTTAGCGGAAACAAAGTCCACGCTTCATTTAGCGGAAAAATCACTAATTGAGCAGAAACATTTCCGCTAAACAGGGAGAGGGAGACCAGGAGGGGAGGGTATAGACTGAGGAGGAGGCATAGCCTCCCTTCTCCTCCTCAGGAGCTGCGCTCTGATTCGGCATTACAGAGAATTGCAAACGCCTTTACACTTTTTCCTTTTCTCCAGTACAGTATCAGGTGTTAAGCTACATGGTTAGCTTACCCCCCAGCCTACCTGCGCACTTGCGCTTTCACTACTATGCTTGCAGTCTTTTTTTTTCTCTGAGGGATACAGCTAATGATGGGCTTGTATTTCACAAAAGCGCTCTGAACTGATGTATTTTTAAATATGGTGAAAAAGCGTACTTCGCATTTTTATTGCACTCTGTGTTTGCCATCTTGAGTAGACACAGCTAGAAAGTGGTATGATAAAACTGCTCAACGAATGTGCTTTGATGACCATCCTCTTTCTTTTTCTTTTAAACATAAAATCCCGATATGTTTTTTTATCTTGCCATTTATCTGCACCTGGTCTTAATCAGCACAAAAAAACAAGATCACTGTAGCAAATTTTAGCTTATTCACAACAACATCGCTGACAGATTTTCGAAATAGTATTGCGCCTTGAATTAAAGGTACGAGCCTCCAGACACCAGAACAGCTGGATCCTGTCATGTACGTGCTCTCTCGGGCCGCACATAAAGACAATAGTTTCGGAAATTTCAAGCGCTGTCGCCATCCGCCCCATTGGAATCGTCGAAATTAGTGCGATTTTTTATGTCTGGGGGAGTTCCCTGTGTCATGGGTGTGTCCGTATAACCAGGTAGGATACTGTTGACGCGAATTCCTGCGAGCGCAACTTCTAATGCCACAGATTTTGTAAAGGAGATGACGGCGCCCTTCGAAGCCGAATAGGCACTCAGGAACGGGTAGCTACCCTTGCCAGACACGCTGGCAATGTTTAGAATAGCCCGGCCTGTAGCATTCTTCCTGCAACATCAATGTCACAGCTTCTTTTGTAACGAGGTAAGTACCCTGCAATAAAGTGAGCTGTGTTAATGCTTTCGAGGCAACAAGTCGCTGACTCGCTCGTGCGTGCAACAGATCAATCAAACCACAGGAGCTCAGGAAAACAAAATCTGCTATTTCTAGTCTGGCTACAAGACACCATATCGATTGTACTAAACTCGTTTTGGCATATGCGTAGGTTATAAAATATATAATATTAGGATAATCTTCAAATTTCAGCCCAAGCGTATCGCCTAAGAGCCTTCAAATAAAATTCACCTCCTTTTGAAATTTCTAGCTCACTTTTCGAGCTCTTTTCATGTCTTTTTTTGAAAGTAACAGAGATGCCGTTAACTACCGCGTGGATCGAGCTGAAGTTAACCCTATTCAGTTTGAGGTTTATTGTTTTAACAGAGATTGTTATTAAGAAATATCATTATATCTTGTTACCCTTTCCAGCCTTTCTAGTCAGTATTCGGTTAATTTGAGAATCTTGCTTTAAATCTCTCACTTAGCCTAGATGCAAGGACAGAGGGATTCGAAGAGGAAGTTATTCTTTAGTTTTAAAATTATACTACTTCTCAATTGTTTTTGTTTTGTTTTTTGAAGGAAAGAAACTAACAGTATTGTAAATATTCCTCTTATGATTATTATGTTTATTTTTTTTTAATCTTTTTTGTTTATTTGTATTGTTTTTAACCGGCATATATGTCCTTGTCCTTGGTTCTTGGCACCGATGAGGTAGAACAGTTGGCCCTTTAGTTGGCCTGATCTCCTTTTTCAGAAAACACAATCCACTTACCAGACATCTTATTGGTACGGTGGGTCCGGTTCCGATTTGCATGGTTGTTTGAATGCTAATATGGAAGCCCGGAGCTTTGGCACTGGGCCCTAGCTCCCCTAACTTAAAATTAGGGTCTTCCAAAAGTGAAGCCCAGAACTGGATGTCCTTCAAGCTCGCTGTTAGTAATGCGGGGTCTTCCATGGGGAAGCCCAGAGCTTTGAACTTCGTCCGTAGCTCTTAGTTCTTATGGGTCTTCCGGGAAGAAGCCCAGAGCTGTAGGTTTCATCCGAGCTCGTTGGTCGTAATGGGTCTTCGGTTTTGTGGCCTTGCGCCTCTTTATTGCGCATTAAAGCTAATTGGAAGCCCGAGGTTCCAAACTGGTTGGAACCTCCCTATCACGTCTTTAGGGTCTTCCTTTAGGCCATTTTCGTTGTGTAGAAATGTAGAAGTTGAGAGTTCATTCATTTTTTTTTTTTTGGCACTTGAATCATGGTTAGTGTCAAGTATGCACGGTTTTATTAGAATTTCAATTTCTTCTTCTTTTACTTACGTTTCTTTTCTTCAATGGATGGATCTTATGTTATTTCATATATAAGTTTTGTGAGTTCTTTAAGAGAGTTCATTTTATTATTCGAATGTATCATTTTGTGACGGCTGTTAAGGTCTGAGCTACAGATGTTAGATTGTTGTATGATAGCTCTAGTTAAGTGACAGTTGGTAAAATAATGTTCAATGTCATTACATTGCTGCCCACATGGACAGTTGGAATCAGTTGTAATATTGAATCTTTGAAAGTAGAAGGGGAACCTACCGTGACCGGTGATCAGTTGAGTGATGTAAAAATGTGGAGGAAGCAATGGGGAATGTTTTGTATTGATGGCACCCATTTAATTAATTCTGTTGTACCTTCCTCTTCCTTCCACTCCCGATCCCATCTCTGATAGGCAAGTTTTAAAGCTTCTTGTTTTATATTTCTTTTAGACCTAGGTAATAAGACATATTCTCCATAGCGCCGTGCTGAATCAGCGAATTGGTCGGCCAACTCATTGCCGAAAATTCCGGAATGGCTTTTAACATGTTGGAAGGAAAGAGTAGTAATAGATATAATAGAGATAATGGTTTGTTTTATTTCGAATATCAGGGGTATTGTGTTATCCGGATTTGAGAGTGCCTGTAATACAGACAAACTATCAGTAATGAGTATGCAGTTTCGTTTTTCTTGGACATTTAGGATAAATTGAAGTGCTTTAAGAATTGCTAGAGCCTCGGCTTCAAAGATGGTGTTGTACTTTCTAAGGCAGAATTTACCTACTTTAATAATTCTACCGGTATTGCTAAGTACAACGAAAGCTGCCCCTACATTATCGTGAAGCACGGAACCATCTGTGTATATTAATAAAGAGTTAGCTATCTCTGCGTTACGTATATCATATTTTTGGAAAGAAATATTGAATCTGTTTGAAGGATGAAGGGACCAAAGATCTATTGGGTAGGATATCTGATTTGGGTGAATAGATAATGTACCAAAACTATGAGATTCTTTAAGTTGAAATATATGAAAGATAAATACCTCAATGTCGAGAGTTATGTGAATTGGTAATATATTACAAAGCACTGGTAGGCATTTATTCGATACTGTACAGAATGCTCTGGCTATTTTTAGTAATGGAATTCTTTGTATGGATTTTAATGATCTTAACTTATGAGAATTTTGCGTTGATGTCCACCATGCAGGTGCGGCATAAACGATATATCTTTGTATGCTACGAAGGTAAATTTCTCTAAACTGAGCTTGAGAGCTGAGCGCGTGAACGGCGAGCCCCGCCCAGTCCGCGTGCAGTGCCGTTTCCTGCTTCGGGTCCCCAGCCCGACTCGGCTCAGATCCTCAGAGCCAATCCTTAGCCCAACTGGTTACGGATT
>JAZHYW010011388.1:0-15340 GCA_037355805.1 Ixodes ricinus | reverse complement strand
TCTCCAGCGCTCTCAAGGGAAAAATTCAAGGGCTGTACAACCTTCATTACGTCTTCATAAGTAACCTCCAAAAGAATGAATACTATCGTGCATTCCCTGAAAACTCAGGTTTGTGTAGCGAAATTTGCCCATTGAGTGACGAGCGGTTGAATCCCCCCTTAAACGCGGCTCATATAGAGTTCGACACGAGCACTGCGTGAGCATCGTAGAACGTTTCCGCTGTCCCGCAACGCTCTCCGCAACCCGCTACGATACCCGGAGCTCTACAGCCAAGGCCATCGGCGCGCAGGCGCAGTAGCAACTTCTTCGTTGCGGAGGCTTAGCGGAGGGGGAACGCGGTCTACGAAAACTCCCTAATCCATAGGGAGTTGTCGTAGGTGGCTTCCGCTGTCCCGCGACGTTCTCCGCAACCCGCTACAAGATCCGGGATCCTGCAGGCAAGGCTAGCTCCGCGCATGCGCAGTAGTGGCGTCTTCATTCCCGAGAGCGGAGCGGAGCTGGGACTGCGCTCTACGAAAACTCCCTAACACCTCGACGTGCATTTCGGTGTTAGGGAGTTTTCGTAGATCGCGTTTCCCCCTCCGCTAAGCTCTCCGCAACGAAGAAGCTGCTACTGCGACTGCGCGCCGATGGCCTTGACTGTAGAGTTCCGGGTAGCGTAGCGGGTTACGGAGAGCGTTTCGGGACGGCAAAACCATCTACAAAAACAGTCAGTTTGTAAACATAATTTCACATATTTATACTTATTTGGAACATAACTTGACAAACGGTGAGAGCTACAACCCCAGAGAGCCAATGAGAGCGTTGGAGCGAGGCACGTGGCAACGCACCGTCGAAGGACCCTGCTCCAGTGGAGAGCTTTCGCGTGTTTCGCTTCGTCGCTTGCTCATCGAGGAGGTAGCTTTCGCCCTTTGCCAGGTGATATTGAAACTCAGTAGAGTTCATAAATATTACGGATACATTTAAGACAGAAACGCGATCACGAAGTACCTTGAGCTTGTTTCCACCTGTCTGAAATCGGAACGAACATGTGGCGCTTGTTGTCATTCTCACAGAATGCATTGAACGGAACCCTAATGTCAAGAATACCGAAACATTCAAATCGAAAATCGAAGTGAAAAAAAACGCAGTTATTGAAGCACGTTTTTGAAGTTGCAGATGCTGCCGGTGATCGACTGCCACACATGCAATATACCGGCATGCACATAACGGCGTTCTGTCATGAATAGGCAGTTTTCTAGATCGTTTTCGCCGTCCCGCAACGCCCTCCGCAACCCGCTACGATACCCGGAACTCTACAGTCAAGGCTATCGGCGCGCAAGCGCAGTAGCAACTTCTACGTTGCGGAGGGCTTAGCGGAGGGGGAAAAGCGGTCTACGAAAACTTCCTAATGTCTACTGCGTTATGCACGTTGAGGTCCCAGCCTAGCAGCAATACTGCACTGGCTAAACTGTTCATCGACAACTGAGACGCGAGACACCCTCTGGGGCTGACCATAACTTCCGGCTGTCTAAAACATACACGCAACACAATTATTTAATTCTTACAATAGCCTCATTGTGTTCCGGCGATAGATCTTTAAGCCAACACGCATCGGCACCTTTAAAAAAAATACGGCAGGACAGTCAACACCGGATACCTCCGCCGCAGCTGCCAGAAAGGATGAATTGACACAAACACAGAGGGGTCCCCCCGTCAACAAAACGGCGTATACAGCTCGCAAACTGGCGAGTTTATGGCGCCATTGTTAGCCAACGCAGCACTGACCGACACACCGAGCGAGAACAACGCCAGCCGGCACAAGCGGCCGCATCTGCCACGGCTCCAGGCTGCAGCATATACGCACCGACCGAGCGCACGCGCGCCTGTGTTTGGAGCTCCCGTGTGCTTTGTTCCGACTACGGCGTTGACGCCGAGATGCGAGCTCGAGGCCAACACGTACCTCGGCTCGTTCGCGGGGCTTGCAGCGAACGGCCGCGGGCTGGGCACGGCGTCGGGCGGCTCTCGCATCTGCGTCTGCCTCGGGCGGGGAGTGACATGTTGTCGACGGGATACGCATCAACGAACGCGCCTGCGACTGCCTTTGCGCTCTCGACGGCGGCTGAGCCGGCTACGGCAGCCTGATCGGTGGTGCCGGGCCGCAGAAACCGGGCCAAGTTCGGACATTTAGATCTCCCTGTTTTTTTGTGCCGGAGCGGACGACAGCCGTGTGATCGGGAAGGAAGAGTCCCCAAGTATACGCCAACCGATGAACACCCGATGGCTTTCCCCTTTGGAACTGAAACAGTGAGTTAAAACAAAGAAATTATTAACGTTTTTTTTTCTTCTCCGCTTTATCCCACTCATTTATTTAAGCTGCACACGCTCAAGACACCTTAGGGCCTGCTATGTCGCGCTGGACCGTGCGTTAAAGTTGAAGTGAAACGCGGCAGAGTGTGAAATGGTACGGGCAGCAGAAACATGCCATTGTTGACTATGGCGAGTAAGACCCGAGCAAAATTTTAAATATTGCCACCTGCATGATCCAGCCCTCAGACCTCATAGATTATATATACGTCATGTGCTGCTACAGTAGTAGACACATTGACGGGGAGTATGACAAAAACTATACGCGACAAAAGAGATCAGGCGAGCTCCAAAGTCGACCTCCCCCTCCCCCCTTCTCGGATTGCAATTTGACATGGGTGGAACCCCCGGTGCACACGAAAGAATGGGAGAATAGCATCCTTACAAATTTTTCCGCCCCCCCCCCCCCCAAAACGGAGTTCTGGATCCGCCCCTGTGCTCAAGCTGATTAACAAGAAACAGAGAGGTAAAAAAAAAAAGCCAGCATTGAAAACGATATATAAGATGCCACCATATGAAGTGCACATTAAGGCGCTACAGTACAAACGCACAGCAGCTCGGCAACATGTGGAACGAGAACTCACACGGAGTCTCAGACGTCACGCGTTCAAATGCCATTCCTATCGGTTTCGACGACGGGCGTTGTATGTATACGCTGCATTCGGTATAAACGAGCTACTGTGTTGTGCATGTGAAAGTTTTCATCAACAAAACGGACCAGTAGTGCCGTCCACTTGTCGATGTAACCGCAGACAATGGCCTCAATTGGCTATGCTTATACTTTTGAAACCGGTCTTCGAAGCAAGTTTGACCTAAAATAATCAAATGGAAAGGAGTCGCATAGTATTGCCTATGATTTGCTCTAGCCACCAAGCCTGTTTTCTTGTTATTTTTTCGCCACATGCGAAAAAATAGCAGGTATACTGCAAAGAGTATACTGCAAGGAAAGCGGCGCGGCAAGAGCACTGAGTTTAGAGCGTAAGCGGAACAGGCTCGCCAAATGTCAATTTTACGCTGAAGTAGTGACAAGGTGAGGACGGCAAGCAGGAGCTTCAGTTGTCCTTCCTCCAGCGCGAGCTCCCCACGATAGCCTCCCCTATATTCGCAAAGCCTGGTAGTTCGACGACGGAGCCACAGAGTGCCCGGTCGCAGGTTTGGAGCGCTAAGATCTGGTATCGCAGTGCGTCAACGAACCATTTCTCGGGGAACCTAGACGTTAGCGCAGAGGTTTTGCAGCGGCGAGGACCCGAAACATGGTTCTCAAACCCGACGAGAAACGAAGCGGTAGCGCGAAGAATGCGAGGAGCACGAGCGAACCTTCCATCGCTCGGGAGAAGTGTGTTTCGGCGTCTCGCCGCAGCGCAGGGCAACACCGTCACGTGGCTCTCGTCTCCATCCGTTGTACTGCCGGTCTACAGCATTCCTTTCGAATTTCGGCGGTCGCGTCTCGTGGCGATCTGCAAGGCTTTGTCAGTATAGAGGAGGCTATGGCCAAACGAAGCAACGCGCGCGAGCAAGTGGCTTTGACAGCGCGGCAACAATGGAAAGTATGCGCCATAGTCTTGCCAACGTGACATGTGAGTATTAGCTTGGAAGTGTTTAATGGGGCCATGCAACAATTATTGTACTTCCAGTAAATACCCTTTAGAATTATTCCTTGGCCCTATAACAATGTTAGAGAACAAGATCGAGCAAAACGAGCAGTGTACGGCACTGTACTTCCGGTATGTTTATTCAGATACGGCCAGAAGTAGACCACCCTACACTTTTCTGCACTGGTGCAGGAGGTGCAAGTAAATCGAACGGAGCAAAGGTTTATCATAGCCACGCGCTGGGCACGCGTTTAGTTCCACACAGTGCTAAGCCTCGGCCATCCCCGTCATCGCGGCGGTTGGAAACGAGCCACTGTCCGAATGCATGTCAAGGCATTGCTTGTCACGAGCCCAAATCAAATATTCACGCAGTGCTTGGTTTCACTATTCGCGGTGAGAAGCTCGCGAGGGGTGCTTCTGTTTTCGTCCCAATGGCTAGTGCACGTGCTACCCACGCGGGTATGATTTTCATGGTGCGTAGAAGCTCAGCATTGCACGTGCTTGCACCAGCAGAGGAAGTATCCTCACTCTGTGGGTTGTGACAAATATTCACCAGGCGGCAGTTCCCAAACTTCTCGAGGCGACTGGCCGCCGCCACGTCTCTGCTCATGCGCGGACAAGCCCGTGCAAGTGCAAGCTTGCCAAAGCTATGTTCACGCGCAAGCTGCACGTGCTTACACGCATATGGGATATATCGTCACGGAGTGGATCGCGAAGCTTGATGAGAAAATCCTGGGGATCGCATTGTTGACAATGTTAACAATGTGATCCCCATAAATTTATCAGTGAGTTTTTGTGAAGGAGCGGCTGAAAGAAAACGTCAGCTTGTATACCTTAAAATTACTCGGCCAAGCAGCTTCTTGGTTAGTGGTGCTGCGTGCAAGTAAACTTGGGAGCCACTGGTGCCCGTAACCTTTCGTAAAGTGAGAAACATTCCTACCCAACATCGTTTCAGGCCTCTTTACCTGTCTGTTTTATATACGTATAACGCGAGGAACACGTTAAAGCTGTTGTCATAAACTTCCAGCAAGCAGACGACGCAAACGATGCCGCGCGCGCGCTTCCGAGCTGCCAAAGGGAGTGCGCATGCGTCATCAGCGCACCGCCACACGCCGCCGCGTTTCCTGCAAGAATGATGGGAGCTTCCCGCAACGCTTGGTCATAAAATGACGGACCATTGCGATGTGATACTCTGTAACTTCGCTTTGCATCGGGAACAGGTGCAGTCGTCGCGACGCCAGACAAACGACGTCCTGCTTATGCAATCTGATTTACCGATAGTGTCACGTGATACTAATTTGTCTTTAGTTCACTGTTCTTCTCATAAAACTAATTCGTACTTAAAATTAAGTTAGTCAGTGAAGAGAAATGAACTAAAGTAGAGGGGCAGACGAGCTGGTTCATGGCTAGTTAAGGTAAATACGTCGCACACAGTCGAAGGTTGGGCTCAGACTCTGCTGAAAACAATCAAGGGCGGATGTCGGAAGGCAAAAGAAAATCCCAAACAAATACCCCGGGCGATTTCCCATTTGCAAACGATATCGCACAACCCAAAGCAGGTGGCGGGACGTTTTGATGCACCTCTTTTTGTTTTCCCGGCAATTCGCGAGTTCGCGCAATTATTCCCACGAATAAATAAAGTAACCACAAATAAGCTTTCATGTGTCGTCAGACATGCAAAAAAAGTTTGTGACATGCGCAGTGGGCGTTGCTTGCGAAATTCCATTGTCATCCGACCGGGTTTCCATCGACCAAACAGGCCGATGTGTTAATGAAGGTATGCGCAAGCATGGCCTCTCTGCGGTCAACGACCGCAGGACGCTTGCACATTCATTGTCGGGACTGCCACTGTCACCCTGACGTCCATAATACTTGCATCATTGGTAGTGGCCGCGATAAAGTGACAAGATAGGTTCTGGAAGCTTATGCAACAGATAGGGAGTGCACGGGGAACTGCGTCAATCAACCCTCATCCTTCTTGAACGAAAAGAAAGTTGATTTTATTTACGTGGGTTAACGCCGACGTCACTTTTGACATTTTAGTTTGCTTTCTGGTGCTTTTTTGCGGCTTGCGTTGTTTTTTTTTTTAAATAAAAAGTTCAGTTATACTCCGCGACTACTTTTCTTGACATTTCCGGGGAGTGTAGGAAAGCCCGCACACAGCTTTATTCAGAGCTCAAAATGGGAAAGGGAAAGCGTGCCTGTACCTTTCACTGCAATGCCAAGAAAAGTTGTCGCGGAGTGTAGTCTAGCGCTCGTCCTGTGTTGTTCTCTCCGTCTTCATCTCTCTGTGCGCTGTATTTATTTTGACAAGAGGAATGAATCTGAAACTTCCGTCAAGACGGGAACCTTCAAACGAAAATCCATTCATGTTGAAAACCGCGCGCAGAGAACGTTAGAAGTGAGGGTCACTTGAAGCGAAGTTATGTGGAGTTAATGAAAATAATTGCACATTTTAATAGTCCCATTCAAAATCTTTCCTCATTATTTTAATCTGATTGCTTGTTTGCCGTAGGCATCGCTTGTTGGCGGGTCGAGCAAAACGACATTCCCATACTCAAGGCTCCCCTCAGGGCTATGGCTCTCACATGACGTCATTGAACCATACCAATATGGTCATTCCTACTCGTTTTTCCCGAGAAAAGACAAATTCATTTGTGCAAAATGCATGAAGCTGAAGATACGCTTAACGTACGCCGCAGCAAGGTCCTTTGCAATTGCCACACATATGACGTGAGTGCAAGCCATGCATATAGAACTTGACTCCGTTTCCAATATACACGAATCTTCTAAGGCATATTTCGCCAATTCTATAGACCACCACAAATGGATCCACTTGAGTTCTGGCGAAAATCGTATTTCTAATTGAATCAGTCGCCATCACCGTGGAATTGTTTGATCGCGATATATGTGGCACAACTGTAAAGCGGCACCCGATGTCACAATTTTCCAAGAAAGAAATCATGTTCCGTTCAGCTTGGGACACTGCAATACTGGGAAGGCTACAGGTGTCATGCCAACACGTTGGACTACAGTCTGAGCCTGCGCTTAGGCCGTGCGGCGAAACAACACAAAAGATAAAGAGCTTGCGCTTCTCTCAGTGTCCCCACTGCGGATTGATTATTCTTCACCTGCTGCGTGAACGAGAAAATCCCCTCATGGATATGATGGCATACTCCAGCGCACATAAGTGTGTAATTTGTTGATAGGAAAGCATAGAATGCGTGAAGTAGGTCTACCCCAAAGAGCGTCCCATGTTTCCGCTGTATACATGAGAAATTTTAGGCAATGCAGGACAACCACTAGTATGGGGATTTTAATATGCATCGCGCAGTAGTGATACGCGAACATACGAAAACGATACGATGCTCATCCAGTTCGAAGCGGGCAGGGGCGGGGATCGAACCCAGGGTCTGCACCATAGCATGAACAACAAAGAAGATTAGACAAACAACAAGACGTGCCAGCAGCGTGGACTATATATACGGTACTCGGGAACAATAGGACGTATTCATACGCACTCTATCACCTAACACGTGAGTCACGTAACTTGCTGTCTGTCAAGAGGACATGTGTTCAGTGACAAAAGTTGCTTTTCCTTGTTTTCTCCTTGAGCGTGGATTTGTTACATTTGGCCAACAGCCTACACAGCATATGTCTAGGCCATAGATTTTTTCGGTGTTTATTCATAATGTAAATCGGCGGATCTGTTTCGGTGTATACTTTTCAAAATAGTGGTGTATTTCGGTGATTGGAATTGTTTCGGCCTGATTTTGAAAACGTTGACTATTGGTGAAAAATAAGACTACAAGATCTGAAAGGGGTGTGTTTCGACAAAAGAACCCTGTGTGAAGTAGACGTTCCTCAGAAATCGGTGTTTTACGGTCTCAACTGATTTTGTGTTTTTGACCACCACGTATTGGATGTTTATCGGAGTTTTCTCGGTTTTAACTGATCTTGTATGTTTGTTCAGGTGTTTTTCTTTCAAAAGCAATTTTCTATTCTGGACACCAACAAATGTTTATCGGTATCTTTTCTTTTGTTTTTTTATATTCTGTTTTTTTTTTGTGGTCGAAGTCGAACAGTTTGCGGCGGCTTTATGTAGCTAACATTTGCTCCTAATATTTATTTATTTATTTATTCGAAGCATAGACCTGCGCGCTGCCATCTTTGTCTGCTGGGCTGTGGAACGTCTTCTGAGCACTGATGCGCTGCTGATCTGCTGTGCGGAAACGCTTTGCATGCTTCCAGGCTCAGGGACTCAGCATTTTTCCCCGTGAAAGCGATGGAAAAGTATATGCTGTCGGCCAACTGGTAAAGAGCAAGGCACAGTAGTGGCAAACCCACTAACAAAAGTGGAAGTTCAGACTACAAACAAAATGCGCGCGCGCAAAACCGCAAGAAGGAAAACACATTAAAGAAAAACAAATTTCTCAAATGCACCAGCAAAAAAAGTGACAGGGAAATCCCCGTCTTGCAGGAAAAAAAACAAAACCCACTCGCAAACCGCAAAAGAAAACAAACTTAAAATGTTTTTTTTTCGCATTACGAAGTAGTTTATCGTGCTTCTTTCTTTTATTACTGCTTTCGTTATACGTTAGATCAGTGGTTCTCAAATAGGCAGGGATTTCCCTAGACCCCCCTAGATTTCCTGAACACTCCCCCTTAAATCTAAAAAAAAAAGAAAAAATTAAAATTATTTTTTTCAGGTTAAGTAGAAAACACCACCTCTCAGGTGTATATATAGAGAAAGGGAAACATAGATTACGGGTATGAGCATTTGGTTAATAGACGTCTGTAATTTAGCTAGTGGACTAAAAAAGAAACAGTTTTATATTTTATCTAGCCTCGCCTCGCCCCCCCCCCCCCCCCCCCCCCCCGAGCCATTGGGACACCCCCCTTGATTAGAATCCTGGGGAAACCCCTGCAAATAGGGGTCCACGAAGCCCTGCCTCATCAGCCAAGCTCGGCAATAAAAGTTGTATTTCTTCGGATTGATAAGAAGTATTCTAATTTTAAGGGGACTTTTCTGGTGCGCATGTCAATGAGCGAAGTCTCCTTCACACTAGCCCATAGATATATTCATTTATTAAATCATTATTACAATTAACCTATACCTTTCCATTCTCCTCACCGAGAACGGGTTCCTCCATTATTTCCGCCGACCACAAGGGGTCCGCAAACATCAAGGGTTGAGAACCACAGCGTTAGAAATACTTCGGACCAGCGGCGCGAGATATTATAAAAAACACACACAATTATAAGCGAAAAATCGCCACTATTGTGGGATTATCTAGGTGCATATCATATTGTGTATATATACAGGGTGTTTTTTTAAGCTTAACAGAATTTTTAAAAACAAACCATGAAAGCTAGGTTAATGCGGTCTGCGCAGGTAAGTTATACGGCCAGGGGGACATAGTATAGAGGACTAATCGTAACGATCAGTCGGCTAATTAGTTAAAATTCGTTAATTAACTTTTTAATTAATGAAAATAGACATATAGTTCCAATTAGAAACTTGCTCAGCGTCATCGAAAACCACTAAATCAGTAATTTTCAGAAAGACTTTGAACGCGTGAGAAGCGTAGTAGTGCACTAAAGTTACCGCTCGTGGAGCAGGTACAAGGCTGGGGCTAGATAAGAGACGGAAAAATTGCGCGGGCGCCTTATCGCAACCGCTAGCTTTGTACGTGCTCCATGAGTGCTAACTTTAGTGCAATACTACGCTTCTCACGCGCTCAAAGTCTTTCTGAAAATGACTGATTTAGTGGTTTTCGATGACGCTGAGCAAGTTTCTAATTGGAACTATATGTCTATTTTCAATAATTAAAAAGTTCATTAACGAATTTTAACTAATTAGCCGACTGATCATTACGATTAGCCTCCTATATTACGTCCCCCTGGCCGTATAACTCACCTGCACAGACCGCATTAATCTAGCTTTCATGGTTTTTAAAAAAATTCTGTTAAGCTTAAAAAAACACCTTGTATATATATATATATATATATATATATATATATATATATATATATATATATATATATATATATATATATATATATATATATATATATATATATATATATATATATATATATAAGTCAGAGATCCGTACTTGCGGAGTTGCTATGCTTGGAGTGTATTGTACGAGGGGCGTTCATAAAGTTCGTATTATTGTCACGAAGGAATAGAGATTCAGCAATGAAACTCGAGTAGGAGTTGAGACTTTCTCTACATGTTCGCCACCAAAAGTTACCCACTTTTTCCAGGGATGCACCACATGCCGGAGGCCATTGTTATAGAACTCCTCGTCTTGAGTGTTCAGGAATCGCTCCACTTCAGCAATCACTTGGTCGCCGCCCTTGAAATGCTTTCCTCGTATTTGGCCACGCTAGAAGCGCCTGTGCCATTTAACCAAAGTGTCATAAACTGGGGCGTTGTCCCAGAACCACGCTCCCAGATTGGAACGAATATCCTTGGCATTGCTTCCCTTCAAATGAAAAAAACGGATCACTGCATGTGCTTGGCACCGACGGGCGGTGACATTTTTGTTTCGACTCCCTGGCGGCGTTCCGAGCTACTATAGCATGCGATGTTTATACTGTGCGGAAACTAGAGGGACGCGCGCTTATTTTGATGCCTGTTTTGTTCCGTTTTTTTTAAATTTTTTGTGCCGATAATACGAACTTTATGAACGCCCCTCGTATACTACGACAGTTTTCGCCGACGACGCTCGGCTTCGTCAGAACGAAGCCGAGCGTCTCGGCGAAACTGTCGTAATACATACAATAAACTCCTAGCATAGCAACTCCGCAAGTACGGATCTCTGACTTATTACATTTTCCCGGTCCATTGTTCTTCAAACTACTCTGTCTCACCCTTATATATAGCGTTTTTCCTACACCCTTTTAACTTTTTTCGCTCATTTAATAGGAAGTAGACTATAAAATATCTTGACCTATTCACATATTTTTGTAAATTTTATTGTTTTCTAAACAAAATGTCAAACTCGTCACTCAGGTCGATTTTTGGTCAACTTTGACAGGTCATCACTTTGTCTGTACTTAGGTGCATACATTGTTGCTTTAGCGCTATAGAAAGCCCTACGCATGCCCAGTATAGATATAATAATATCATCATGATTGGCTGAGTAGCCGCTTCGCTACCTTCACGTAAACGTTGTGATAGATAACACATGTTGAAAGTATGAAAACGATTTTCTCAAAAACACCATTTTTTATTTTTATTTTTAAGCTTTTTTAGATATAATAGTCGACTACAAAAAAAAAAACAATATACAAAATGTAATATGTTGGTTGTATGTTCCTCTATTTGAGCCGCAATCGCATGAAATGTTTGCTCATTTGACTAAAATACAGCAACCTTACCGGCATTGTGCGCCTTCACGATTTCTCATCATGTGTTTTTATTTTTGTTTACGTTTCTAAAAGGGAACGTAAGGTAGGCGAACTTGTGATATTCATTGTAATTTAAAACTTGAAATATGAGAGAAAACCGCATAAGCACACTACAAAACAATGAGTAACAAGTATACACAAATCAAAAGGCCACGCAACATGACAAAAATTGTTTTTTACTAGAACGGTTCAAAGCAAACGAGGGTGGCTACGTACTATTACCCTGCCCACTACGATCGAATGATGCCAATCTCACACCATTCAAATCTTGTACATAAATCTTCGGGAAATATGCACCGAGTTTTGTTATCCTCACATCTTGCTGATCGCCGACGGTTGACTCGCACAGTTCGTGCACCTCAGTAATCTAGAAACGCGCGCGGAGAACCCGTAAAAAACACAAAAACATGGATAAACACTATTTACCGAATTCAGTATATTTTTTTTTTTACTAGTCCGACGTAACCGTGCATTAATTTTAACACTGTGTAGGAGCCACGCTGTCCACAGTCGCAGTTTTGAACATGCCGGCACGCACTCACTGATGACCTTCTAAATTTCCGGACACAAAGCGGTACGTGCATGCCTTGACACCTGCATGCAGCTACTCTGTGCTTTCGCAAATCTTTTCTCTAGGGCAACGTTCAAGGCGCCTTCCTCCAGTGTCTTCCTCCACACGTGTGAGGAAGGGACGCCTCTTGGTGGTTTGACCTTCTCCCACTCTTTTTTTTCTTTAGCTTCCGGAAACGCGTGACCTTCTCTTTGGCAATTGAGAGTAGAACAATCCCTTTGATTTTCGGTCTGAGTGCCTCAACGAAGCTTTGCGCGTTCGTTATGGAGCGCAATGCTGTAGTTGTCAAGTCATACATGGATACCTGGTGCTTGGAGCACGCCGCCCACTCCATCGCACGAGCTTTTACCGTGCCCTGATGCGGAGAATATCCACTTGGCGACGACATTTGCTTCCTTTTTTTTTAAATTCGTACACCTGGTGCTTGCTTTTGAAGTGGCTTGAGGCACCGTCTGAAATATGAACGAGTTGCGTGACAATAGGCAATACTTCCTCCAGCCGCCATTCGACGACGTTGAGCGAAAGAGAGCGCATGGGACGAGTCATGGACGATGTCGTCGCTCACTATGTAGCCACGCGGGTAAAGATGAAAACCATCTTGCTCTTCCAGTGATGTCCTTGCACCGCGCGCTGGATCACGACACTCCAATTTTCAGCAAAATTGAAGTGCAAGATGACGGCACGTTGACTTCACGTGCGCTTTCTCGAGCCATGTGGCTTTTCCCTCGGCGCGTCTGATGAAGAAGTGGGGAATGTATGTTTTCTTTAGATGCGGAGCATCTCTTGCTTGGGTCTATGTCCCGCGGCCTTATAGTCCGCACTCACACTACGCACGCGCAACTCTCCTCCTTCCCTCTCTCCAACAGCTGCGCGTTACTCTCTCCGCTCTCTCTCTCTCTACCAGCTGCGTGCACTGCGCGTGCGTTCGCTTCTACTCACACCGCGCGCGCACGCGCAACTCTCCCTCCTCTAGTCTCCTCTCCTTCAAGTGTGAAAAAAAAAAAATAAACGGCGAGCGGCGAGCGTTCCAAGTTTCTCTGCCGCGAGCCACGACGAAGGCTCGCGTAGGGGGTAACGCTAGGGCAGTCGGTGGCGCCATCTCTGACGTCAGCACGCACCGGACCCCTTCCCCGGAACCAACACGATGCTCCGCATCACCCCATGGTTCCCTCGGGAAGATGGTGTACTCGGTTCACTTTTGGAAACTCGTTAAAAAAAAATTCCAGAAGATTTATGTACAAGATTTGAATAGTGAAAGAATCTATCATTCAATCGTAAGAGGCTGCTATAACGAGTAGTCACCCTCGTTTACTTTGAACCGTTCTATATAGAATCTTTTTTTTTTACATGTTGCCTAATTGCCTCTTTGATTTGAATACACTTGTAACTGATTGTTTTGTCGTGTGCTTATGTGGTTTCTGTCTTATTTCAAGTTTTAAATTACAGTGAATATCACAAGTCTGCCTACTTTACGTTTCTGTTTGAAAACGTAAACAAAAATAAAAGCGTATTTTCGAAATCGTAGAGGCGCACAATGCCGGTAAGGTAAAATGTGTGCTCTTAAATGAGCACACATTTTACGCGATTGCGGCTCAAATGAGGAGATATAGCAAAAATATTACATTTCTATATTGTTTTATGTAGTCGACTATTACATCTAAAATAATTTTGAAAAATACAAATTTACAAAAATGGGTTTTTTGCAAAAATCGATTTCAAACTGTCAACATTTGTTATTTTTCACAACGGTTGCGTGAAGGTAGCAGAACGGCTACTCAGCAGATCATAATGATATTATTTTATCTATACTGGGCATGCTTGGGGCTTTTTATAGAGCTAAAGAAACAAAATGTACCTTAAGTACAGACAGGCTTTAGAAAACAATAAAATTTATAAAATTATTTGAATACATCAAGTTATCTTTAAAGTACCTATTAAATGAGGGGGAAAAGTTAAAAAGGTGTAGGAACACACTAGCGCCAGCAGAGGGTGTCAAACACGCGACCTGCGACGGCAGGCAAAAACGCTATGCTTCGTTTCAGCTTGGGTCCAGACGCAGCCGATGCCACAAGCGCGAGCGTCCGTGGCCCTGAGCAGTGCGTGCCCTGCACAAGCGCGCGCTCTCGTGCAGTGCAAGCGCTGTTCAGGGCCGCACGCCTCGCGCTCGTAGCAACGCCTGCGTCTCGGACCCAAGCTGAAACGAAGTATAGTTTCTGCCACTGCGGCTTCTACGCTTCGTAAGTCGAGAACAACAAATCTGGGGAACACGCGGTTTGCGGCCACCTTCATTTGAGACATTCCCTAAGACATATATTTTTTTCGTCAAAATTAAAAATTAGACCCTTTTAGCCTGCCCGGTTTGAGATAAAACCACCCTTATATACTGGGTGAAACAAGGAGACGGCAGGCTCTTTAAATCGACCGGAAAATTCGGTTTCTTAACCTATCGCGCTACGACTTTGTGCAGCGTTGCCCACAGATTGGTGCATTTTTTTCGTAAAATTTGCAAAGAGCGAACTACCTGAGGAAAAAGTAAAGAAAGAAAAGGCTTGGCTCCTGCAGGCGCAGCGACGCCACCGGTCTGCAAACAACACGGCGCCGTTTCACGGGAGACAAGAGATGGCGCAAGCGCGGTTAGCGACGCCAACTGCCGCCAACGAACGAGCAGACGACGCCGAGAGCCGGCGTGTTAGCAGACAAGTAACTGCAGTTCCTTGTTGTTACCGCCCTGTTTTGTTTCTGCGACTGTCGCCGCCTGCGGAACGCGAGCCGCTTTTGAGTCGAAAGGATCAGTCGCTCAAGTGCCGGCTCTCGGCGCCGTATGCTCGTTCGTTGGCGGCGTTCGTTCGCCATCTCTTGTCTCCCGTGCGAAACGGCGCCGTGCTGTTTGAAGACGGTGGCGTCGCTGCGTTCCATAGGAGCTAAGCCTTTTTCTTTACTTTCTCCTCAGGTAAGTTCGTTCTTTACCAAATTTTACGAAAAAAATGCACCGTCTGCGGGCAACGCTGCACAAAGTCGTAGCGCGATAGGTTAAGAAACCGGGTTCACCGGTCGATTTAAAGAGCCTGCCGTCTCCTTGTTTCACCCAGGTATATACACCGCATTTTCCGGGCTATTGTCCGCACCCGGTGTGTAGTCTGCAGAAGCCAATTTAGGCGGAAAAAAAAGTTTTTGCCCAGATAGTCCGCGTTCGGTGCATTGTCTGCACGCCATGCATACTCGCCACCTGGCGCAAAGTGGACAAGAAAATCTTGTCATACACCGCATACCTTGACTAATGTTTGCTTTTTTTAGCTCACAAAAAAAACTTGTATTGTGTCGTCATAATGAACGATCTTGAAAAACAAAATTCCTGTATAGTCCGCACGCGTAGCTAGTCCGCACAGCATAAAATTCAACTTTTAAACAT
>JAZHYW010011387.1:0-40834 GCA_037355805.1 Ixodes ricinus | reverse complement strand
TCCAGTTCCAGTTTCTCCAATTCTGCGCCTGTTTATTCCTGACATTTATGGTGAAGGTGGGGGTAACACAGCCCATGAAGCGTAACGCCTCCGAGGCCTCGCACCACAAGCCCAGTCCCCGGCTCAAGAAGATTGTCCGTGGAAACGACCAAGGCCCGAGGAAGCCGCCGTGTTCAAGTTTGCTTCCGGAATTCGGTCTACTGCCGGAGGAGACCCACCAGTAGACGAAGCCGACGATGAGCAACCGATCGTCGTAGCACCCTTGAAGCCTCCTCATTGTCTTCTGCCCGTCGCTCCTCGTACGCCAACGCGCTTTCACGGCTAGATACACGAGGACGTGGAGGACCGGATTCAAGACTACGAGCGCGTGGCACTCCACAAAGGATGGACTAACTAACGCACCTACACTGCAGAACCTGCTGACTTTTACTGCTGGAGTGTGCCACGAGGCACTGGGTTCAAGGACCACGAGGCTTCGTATGCGTGGCCGAATTGAAGTTGACCTTTTCGAGCCAAGACTGACGACAACGGGCAGAGGGTCTGCTTCAAACAAGGATTCAAGCCCCACCAATGCGTAACAGAGCATCATTTAAGCTGCGTTACGCCTAAGCGCCTGAGCCGACCCGCAAGCCATGGAACGGAAGAAGTTTCGCTTTTTCATAAGAGGCGTGAAGACCTGCAAGGTTATTTCCCTTTCCATCTAGTGTATACTTGACCTTTCGCATGCGCTTTCTATGACAGAAGCGACCACACCTCCCTTCACGGTTTTCGAATGGCAACTGGCGTCGGCCAGTAACAATTTTGCCGCTTGTTTCCCGTACCTCTAGCCGAGACCACTACAACCTTAAATCCAAATACTGAATTTCGCCATGGACTGGCTGCTCCTCCGTGAAAGATAACTCAGGGCATTTATCCAGCACACACTGCTTGATTGCCTGCACCGAAGATACCACAAAGACACAAATTAATATATCATCTACGAATCTTCAGAATATTGCAGTTAGCATTTGGCATAAATGCTAAAAAATAACTAAGATGATGATCCAAAGGGTTCAAAAACTTTCCGGCAAAGCAAAGTTAAGCTACGTCAAGTTGAGTTAGAGTCTTTGTTGTTCTGTCCGATTTTCCTCATTGTTCCTACGTCTCAGGGTTGCCATGAATGTCATTCACCAGCTCGCCTGCGTGTTTTACCTTTCTTCACTAAGAGTTCGTCCTGACCCTGAAAAGACTCGCGCCGTATCGGCATTTCCACTGCCACCGACAAGAAAGCCGTCCGAAGATGCCTGAGAGTTTGCGCGTACTACCGGTTCGTTCGTAAATTCGCCAAGATTTTTGCGCCGCTCATGCACCTCGCCAAAGACGCCGTGAACTTCGAATGAGGAGAAGAAGAACAACAGGCACTCAACCAGCTAAACCTACGACTCCAGTCGCCACCGTTTCTTGGTTAATTGAACCAATCAGCCGAAACGGAAGTTCAAACAGACCCCGTAAATACAGGAGTCTGCGCGGTACTGGTCCAACGAGAAGAGGGTACCGAGCGCGTGATCGCCTACGCTAGTCGGATGTTGTCTAACGCGGAACAAAATTACTGGACGAACGAGAAGGAATGCCTGGGCGTCGTTTGGGCCATCACAAACGTCCGACCGTACTTATAAGGGAACCCTTTTCGAGTGGCCACCAACCACTACTCGCTATGCTGGTTAGCAACCCTGAAGGACCCATCGGGACTTCTCGCTTGACGAAGCCTACGACTGCGAGAATATGACGTGGCCGTGGTCTACAAGTCAAGCCGAAAACACAGCGACGCCGACTGCCCGTCCAGAGCCCCGTCATGTCAGCTGCCGGCTGCGCCAAAGACGATTACGACGACGATCGCTTTCTTCGCGCAGTGAGCGTTAGGGACATGGCAGCTTTATAACGGGACGATCTTGTTCAGTGCGCATTGATCGACCACTTTGATTGACGAGGGGGAACAATTTCCCGACCCTTTTCACGTGACGTAACAACATTCGCCATCCGGCAAGGTTGCTGCCCTCAAAGTTCTCTTCAATCAGAACTTTGAGGACAGCAATACGATATTGCTCCTGGCAATCCCTACTTGTCTTCGAGAAGAGATATTTTAAGCTTGCCAGGACGACCCGACACCTGGCCACCTTGACTAAAGCAGGACCCGCAAGCATCCGAGATTAGTACAATTGGCCCAAGCTCCCAAAAACTGTCCATCTGCACACACGATTGTGCCATGAGTGCCAGCGACGGAAGAAAGCGCCGATGAACCCGGCAGGCCTCCTGCAGCCGATCGCTCCCCGACTGCACCGTTCCCGCAGATTCGAATGGACCTAGTTGGACCTTTCCCGCCGACGACGCAGGAAAACCGTTGGATCATCTTGGCAACTGATTATCTCACTCGGTACACCGAGACAAACACGTCGGGAACCGCCGCGAAAGTAGTCCAGTTCTTCCTTGAGTTTATCGTCCTTTGACAGGGCGCTCCCCAAGTCCTGATTACGGACCGAGGCTCATCATTCATGGCGCAACTGACACAAGAGTTACTCCGCCTGAGCCAAACCGACCACCGCCGATCAATAACGCGCCACCCGCAGACCAACGGGCTGACGGAGCGACTAAACAAGACCATCGCGGACATGATCTCGAGGCACGTGAACGTGGAGCACAAGACACGGGATGTGGTGTTGCACTACGTCACGTTTGCGTACAACACAGTGGTTCAATAAACCACTGAGATAACACCTATTTAGCTGGTGTACGGCAGAAAGGTGACTAAGATTCTCGATGCCATGCTTCCCCACGACCCGACGGACGACGGCACCGACAACGCCCAGTTGGTCACCCAGCGGCCAGAGGAGGTACGCCGCTAGCCCGCCTTCGGATAAAAGGCCAACAACATGTCGACGCTGGCCGGTTCAACCTTCGTTGCTGGGACGTCGAGTTCCAGCCCGGAGACAGGGTGTGGGTGTGGACACCCATTCGCCGCCGCGCGCTCAGCGAGGAACTGTTAAAACGCTACTTCGAACCATAAAGGTTATTCGCTGAGGTACACCCCGACGAGGTTCACCCCGACAGAACACGACTGTCAGGACGCCGCCAGTCACGACCCGAAGTGTTCCATGTCGTTGGACTCAAGCCGCTCTAAGCCCGGTATGACTGGAACGCTGCATGCTAATTTCGTCTCACCGTAAATTAATTTTTAGCCGTTTTTTTTTAAATTTCGTGTTTCATTAGGATGGTGCGCTTTTAAAGGGAGGGGGGGGGATAATGCCGCCCGCAGGGTCGAGCAGGCAACGCTCAGGCACGGACTTCTAAAAGATTCGTGGTAATTCTTACTCTTGACCTAAATTTATCACTACGCCGTATACTTTCTTGTTCCCGAAAGTGCCTGTTCATTCTCACCTCAAAGGCGCGACAGTCGAACCTTCTGGGCCGAATGTTTGAGATGCTGATGCACACTAGATGAGGAGCTGCGCGGGACCTTGTTGAGGCAGTATCGATCTCACGTCCTGTTATTCCGCTAAATCGCCGCCCGCTTTTCTGCTCTCTCGACGCTCGGTTTTTATTCTGTTTGGCAGAAGTTCGCCCGTATCAAAACTGTTAGTTGAAACGAGATTTTGGCCGCTTCTGCGCCTGTCGTTCGGGACAATACGTACACAAGATGACATTTCAGCTGATCTGGGGTGTTTCTGGAACTCTTTATGCCAGTTACGCATTTCTATTGGGCAATGCCCATCGTGCTGGCGATGAAAAAAGATGGGTCAGTGAGAATTGGCAGGCGCTGTGCTGTTGACTTTTGATAAAAGACGACGAAGGGGAGAAACTAAACGTGACGTTAAGACAAGCTACCGGAGATGCTCCCTGTCATTAACGGCTATTAACACAGACACCTTGAAGTTTGACTAAATGCTGTCTGTAACATCCAGCAGTGGACTCTTCCAAAACTCCAGGCCGAGGCTTTGCCGCACTTGAATATTCATCTTGTAGTCCTCCGGAAGGAAGTGGTCGGAACAGACCTGATCCACTCGTGTGCAGATGTCGTCCGGACCATCGCGGCCAATGGCTCAAAGCCGTAGGACCATACGATGTGGCTCGCGCGCCAGGTTATCAATCATTTTAGTGAAAAACCCGAGACTGAGGTAATGACAGACGACGACAAGGAAGAGAAGGAGAACGTCTCAAACACAGCTAAACCTTTATTGAGGACAGAACCCTTTATATAGGGTTGAAAAAAGAAGAAAGGAAAGGGAACCCTTCTTCACGTCACCTCTCTCCACAAAGACACGACCACCCCTCCCCAAAGACGACACCGGACCTCTAACAATGGGGTCAAACCAGCAAAAGAACTGACAGCACGCAAAGATGACACGTCATTAAAAAAAAAGCACGCTGGGAAAATTACAGATTGCACTAGACAATTTCAGATTTTACTAAAAAGTCAACTATAAAACTACAAAAAAAATGTTAGCAATACCATTAGAGATTTAGAAATCGCTTCCATTCCGCATCTAAAGACAAAGAAGGCTTGTTCACTGCATTCCCATGCTTCGTTATTGCGATTGACTATTTCAGCAGGCGCTTGTGGTCGTTTTTTTCTGTTACAATTGTGGTTGTAGAGTTCCATAAAGGCACGTAATTCCTACACTCCTGAATATGCTTGGATACCTCGGAATATGGATCCTTGTTTTTTACACAACGTTTATGTTCACCTAGTCGCTTCGTTTGACCTATATAGCACAAACCACAATCAAAAGGGATCTTGTAGACTATACCTGAAATACATGTAACACACTTTTCCCTGTGTTTTTTAAACAGCCTTTCTGGGCGGAAGCGAACGGAGTTAACCGTTTCAAACTGCTATCTGTGCTAAACGCCATGCATAAACCAAACTTATCACCGACTGATTTTAAATTGTGTGATATTTTATGAAAAAAACGGTACGACTACAAACTTTTGGTGCTCGGGCATTTTCCTAATTTGTTTGCCTTTTGCAACAATGTACGAAAGCTGCTTGAAAATAAATTCTTGAGGATACTTTGCAACATTTAGCCGGGAAAACACAACTTGAATCGACGTCATAATGGAGTGCCAACAAGACTTTTGAACCGCGTTGTTAATCATGTTTCGAACTAATCCTGCCTTGACATGCTTTGAATGGCAACTATCAAAGGAAAGTACTGGTTTAGCCTTTTCTTTGCCATACGACCAACATAAACCGGGGACCAAACTGAGCTGGAGGTCTAAATACTGAAGTACGTTGTTGGCTGGCTTTTCTATAGAAAACTGCAACTCCGGTGCCTCCCTGTACACGGTATTCTCAATGGAACTAGCAAGGGCTGAGTCACGGACACATACCGAAATGTCATCCACGTATCTTCTAATAAGTACTGAGCTCTGGTGATAATGTTTGATCATCTCATGCAATTTTAGGTCTAAGCTCCGGAGGTATATTTCTGAAAGGGCCGGGGCGACAGCCGCACCAGTACATACGCCTTGACGTTGAATGTATTTCCGCCCATCATAGTTTACCACTGTCGACTTTAGATACAGTTCAAGTATCTTTAGAAAATCATTGATCTCTATACCAGACTGGGACTGAAAGCGAACTAAATTCTCCTCTAGAAACGAGCCGTTCCCTTTCGTTCCTTCTTTTTTCAACCCTATATAAAGGGTTCTGTCCTCAATAAAGGTTTAGCTGTGTTTGAGACGTTCTCCTTCTCTTCCTTGTCGTCGTCTGTCATTACCTCAGTCTCGGGTTTTTCACTAAAATGTTTAATATACACCAGCTCACTTGCGCCCTTACGTTCTGCAGGTTATCAAACCGTATATTGTCCGCGCTGCAGTACGACTTGCAGCAGCGTCTCACAACGCACACGGTTGGCAGGGCGGGCGCTGACAGGCGCACACAATACACGCGAACGACGATAAACACGAACAACAACCTAAACCTTTCAGGAACAGAGGATGAGGAGCCGCGAAACAACAAGCAGCCGAGAAGCCGACACAGCCACCACTACGATGTTTGCCAAGTGGCAGAAGACCCGGAAGTATTCGAGAACCGAACTCAATCGCGATCACGTAATGCAGCATGATGTAGATATTACCAAGGCCAATAAATGATTATTTGTTTTTATCATGATAGATTTGATGTTTGAAGAGTTAATAACGCTGAATATATTCCATGATAAAAAAGCGCAAAACACGAGCACACAGATGAGAGAAATACATACAGGACAAGGCGCTGACTATCAACTTTCTTATTTTGAAAACACGCGGCTATCCCCGCGTGTTTTCATATCTGCTTGTTTTCAAAATAAAAACGATTCCACGTGTTTTTAAAATAAAAAGAGGCAAGTTGATAGCCAGCTTCTGTATGTATTTCTCTCCTCTGTGTCCTTGTGTGTCGCGCTGTTATCATCATGTACGTTTACCAATTCGCCAAACTATCCATTCTTTTATGTTGAATATCTATTCCACTTTATATATCAATTATGGCCACGTGTTGTTGTTTCTGGTTTCCACAAGGTGTCGTATTGTCGTTTCAAAATCTTTAATGCATGGGAATTTTAAACACGGTCTATTAAATCCAGACGCAATATTTGGCCGCAAAAACCAGCAGACAACATTTTTGGGCTTCGATGAAGATTAGAAAATTCGGATGAGGTCGATCGACTTCTTTTATGACCCGTTCATTTTTTGGTGTTCTTCATAATTATATCCACCCCCCCCCCCCCCGGGGGGATCGGTGGCCGAGTGGGCTAGCGCACACCAGCTCGGAGCGCGTGGAGCGAAAGCTCGCGCTGCAGAACCCAGGGATCCTGGGTTCAATCCCCACCCCTGCCCGTTTCGATCTGGATGAGCATCGTACCGGCGTGCGGTCGTGTATCACTACTGCGTGGTGCACGTTAAAGACCCCAGGCTAGCGGTTGTACCGCACTGGCTAAATTGCTTATCTACAGTGGGTAACAAGGTCGCCATGTTCTGGCAGACTAAACTCCTGCTGTATAAACAACTAACGACTAATTTGTTTTCCACCCCCCCCCCCCCTAGAAAAAGATATGCTAAAATATTACAGTTTTAATATCTCCTTTAATTTACTTGATTCTCCTATCAAGAACACTGCATTAGTATTTTTTCAGCGTCCATTTATTCTATTTATTCGGAGAGAAAAGCTTCATCTTTTTCTTCAGCTTTATTTTTTCGAAATAAACATAGTTTTGGCACCCTTTTTCGAACAAGTGGTTTCAGTTGATTTTTTGGTTATTTAGCGCGTGCATGATTTTGCATTGGAAATAATTACAGAGATGCCGTCCACATTAGCAAATTATGTAACGCTTCAGAGACGCCGTCCACATTAGCAAATTATGTAGCGCCTCAATGAATTACAGGCTCAATTGTATAGACGTGCGCTGTGTATTTTTGTAATCGTGTTTATTTTAATTTTTATTTAGTTTAGATGCATTGTTATTGAACTACGTAGTTTTTTTTTTATCAACTGGTTGCTTTGTACTAAGCTTGTCAATACAAATTGTTGGCGGAGCTATAAAAACGTGACAAAAAGGCAGAAGAAAAAGGAGCAATCAAAAGAAACAAAGATAAGAGCAGCCAAGCTAATTTTAGCCGGACTAGATGTATTTTATCGGTAAGCAAAATACATGAAAAAGGGTATACTTAAACTCACGTTGTCATGCTTTTTTTTTTTCTGCAGTTTAAAAAAGTCACGTTACGCGGATATGGGACTAATCTTAAAACCAAGTGCGGGTACTGTATGCCCTTTTGAGGCTCCATAGAAGTTGCCAACTATGCACTGCTTTGCAATTTATAAACTAATCACAGATGGCTGGTATTTTCTTTTTATTGCTGCAGAAGTGTTGCAAGCTGGGCGATTCGGTATGATGACATAGTTAACAGAACAGTGGAGAAAACGACAGGGACAGAGAAACGAAACATGCACGACACACGAGCGCTTGTGCGTCGTGCATGTTGGCGCTGTTCTGTTCGCTATGTCAGTGATGCTTGTTAATAGGGGTCTAGGACTTTTTTGGCCTAAGGCGTTTCGGTGCGGAGTTTTCGGTGCACGGACGTTTTGGTGCACGGACTTTTCGGTGTGGGACTTTTCGATGCGCGGACATTTCGGTGCATCGGACTTCTGAGTGTGCAGACATTTCGGTGCACAAAAAATCAAGATCACGAGTTTTTCTTTTTCTTTAAACGTCATAAGCACTATTTTAGCTAAACATTTATTTTTTGCACTTTATATTTTTTAAACTAGGTTATTCATTTATGGTCACTTACTGATATGCCACCTAAGTGACTTTGTTGAGGCGCAGAAGCATCCTGCGTGAGGATTGGAGACGTTGGACATTATGGCTCGTTTGTCGGTGTCTCTTTTCCAAGAATCCCGGACAAAAGCTCACCGGACAAAAGTCACCGGACAGAAGCTCACCGGACAAAAGCTCACCGGACAAAAGCTCACCCAATTTTCACAGACCCGGACAAAAGCTCACCCATTTTTTCACAGACCCGGACAAAAGCTCTCCACGAGAAAATTTCATGTTGGTCTTAGCACGAGTGCGGACAACTTAGGCGCATGCGTGCGACACAAAAAGGCAACGTTAAATTAAATCTGACAGGCGCATGGTTTGTTGATTTTAATAGAAACAAGTTTATTTATCTATTGGTTAGAAGCGAATGCAGTCCCCTACTAGCTCCAGCAGTCTTGGTGGATCTCGATGTACATGCAAGCCCTCGCAAATATTTCTAAGACGATTTTGCAGGCGAGGAGTTTTTCGCACCCGCTTTACTGTGAGCTCACCTCTCAGGGCTTGTGTCAATGCCGTGGCAACGAGCGCCTGATTTTGCTGTAGGCATTCAATCAGCCTCAAGGCGCTTGGATGGGTGTGGCCGACGAGCTTCTGGAACCCGGTACTCCATCCTTCCCAGGTGTTGTTCATCCGGTCTTTATCTTGAAGAGTGGCGTCGTACATATTCCACCGTACCAGGGCAAACTACGGTCGTCGTCGGCGCACAGTCAGGCGAAGGGAAGAATTCGCTCTGGGTGCCGCCGCAGATGGAACAGAAGCATAACGGATGCGGCCATTGACATACGTGCAATCAAAATAGTCCAGCAGGTAGCCGATGTCACCGGTAGACTTTTCCCTGGTGGTTAGTTCTTAGTTCTTGTGGAACGCGAGCCTATCTAAAATCCAGCACAGTTTTCTAAATTGGTCATCTGTCTTGTACTTTTCCAAAAGGCCCAACTCCCGTTCTTTCTAAGTATTTTTTTAAAAATTCGCAACTCAATGTTGGATAGGATACAAGTTCTCCTAAAAATGGTCCAGTTTCCATTGCGTCCGCACTTTATTTCAGCCCGTGTTTCACCCAGGTAGCAAAAAAAAAAAATCAAGGTGAGCTTTTGCTTGGGTTTGTCAAAAAACGGGTGAGCTTTTGTCCGGGTCTGTCAAAAAACGGGTGAGCTTTTGTCCGGTGAGCTTTTGTCCGGTGAGCTTCTGTCCGGTGAGCTTTTGTCCGGTGAGCTTTTGTCCGGTTACCCTTTTCCAACGTACTCGCTAGTCGCACCACATGTCTCAGGTAATTTTCAACAATCTCAAGCTGGCTGTTTGGGCCTTTCCTACACAGATTACCAATATTGAAGCCCACAACTTTACAGAAGGCGCCGAGAACGTCTGTATTGTCCCAACGTGTAAACACGAACTTATGCGACTAGTGCGTACGTTGGAAAAGAGACACCGACAAAACGACAATCCTCACGCAGGATGGTACTGCGCCTAACAAAGTCACTTAGGTGGTACATCAGTAAGTTGCCGTAAATTCATGACACAGTCTAAAAATTTATTATATGCAAAAAAAAATTAATTTCTAGCTCAAACTATTACGTTTAAAGAAAACTGAAAAAAAAAACTTGTATTTTTGATTTCTGTAGACCGAAAAGTCCGTGCACTGAAATGTCCGCGCACCGAAAAGTCCCACACCGAAAAGTCCGTACACCGTAATGTCCGTGCACCGAAAAGTCCGTGCACCGAAAAGTCCGCTGTACCGAAACGCCCTACACCAAAACGTCCTACACCGAAATGTCCGGATCCCGTGTAAAGGAAGCGGGAAGCAAACAAAAAGGGCCATATTTCTACATATCGTTAAAGTCGGTCACTAACAATTTCCCTGCAAAAAAAAAAACACTACACACCTTGGTTTGTAGTTCCTTGCATCGCTTGTATTGAACTTCTTACCGAAAACACTGAAGTATTGGCATTGCTTCAAGAGTTGCCAAAATACCTTACCCGTGAATCAGCTGCCAAACGTAATGTTCCACAGAAAGTGCAGGCAAGTAAAATTAGAAGCCTGGAAGAACAGGAAAGCCGCTTCAGTGGGGACTTAGCGTTTTGCAAATGGGTGAGCCCCAGAAATAGGAGCTTGGACTCCCGATACGTCAGCCTTCGAGACCCGGCTTTTCTTCCCTAATTATCCACTTAGTTTATCTGGACTTGCTTCCGTTTATACTCAAGTTGCATCGCGTGTGCTTCGCTTTATTGAATATTTTGTCGAAGCCGAGAGGCTTTCTAGATGCAGTTTGAATAAACCAGACAAAGATAAGAAATCCCATCATTGCAGAGATTATGCCCACTTCCATTTTCGATTTTTTCTGTGAAGATAATAGGGGTGAAGGCTTGGGAGGTACGGTGCGAAAGGAAAAGGGAGAGGCGGGAGGGGGGGGGTTTAGAGGAGACTAATGACGCGATGTGAAGGAAGCCTTATCTGCCATCGCTAACTGGATTGAGGATTTTTTCGGTGAGACGATCAAGCTGCTGGTCGGGAAACAAGCTTGCTATTGTGATTTTTTTCCCCCGTTTCCTAAGATTGGAGCTTGGGGGTTAAAGAGCTGGGAGGACATTCAAAGCGTAAAACAAGCGCTTAAAATAATTTTTAGGGGGTAAACCTCTCGGGTAACTGAGCTTGATCCCTGCATTGCAGGCGTTGGCGTTGATAAAAGAGAGGGGGGGGGGGGGGGCGTAGTTGCGGCAATATGGCGAGCTTTTTTTATTGAGCGAGTTAAAACAATTTGGGAGCTGATTTATTTACTACATTTCGAAATAGTTTGCCTTACATTTTTTATGTAGTTTGTTTTTGTTTTTACTAAGGCAAAATAAAATCGGTGTAAGCGGTATAAAATGACATTATATATAAGTTTGCGCAACGCTTCACATTTGTTTGCCTTTATGTTTGTGTGACGATTTCTTAGAAAAGAAAACTGAGGCTTTACTTCGCTCTAATTTTTTTTTTAATTTACAGCCCGGAACATTACTATCTCCCCGCTAAATTTAGCGGGAGGCCACGGCATCATGTGACACTGTGACATAGCGTGGCAGAGCAGAAAGTTTTAAGAAACCGTTTTGCATCTCCGATCGGAACGCATACGATCGATACGATAGCCAGATGACATGTGCGAAAACGCGTCCTCGCCTTGCCTCGATCACACAAATCCAGTTTCGGTCGCCGAAACAGGCCGAAGAGACTGCAATCATGACCGAAATAAGGCGTCGTGGCGTAAAGTTTTGACCCAAAAAGATCGTAATATAAGAAGGTCAACGCAAAACAAAAATATCCTAGACGTCAGGATTGGGCAGAAATACTCAAACATGTTTTTGGAAATACAAATACTGGCATACATTAAAAGAGTACCTAAAATACCGATACTAAAATATATATGTAAAAATGTATCGCGATACGTATCGGAAATGCATTTTAAATAGCGCCAACAATCTTTGGACATACAAATACAGGAATACATTTTAGGGAGGGCAGAAATACAAATACAAAAATACTGATACTGCAATACATTTTTGACATTTGTTTGAGACGCCAACTGAGATGAAGCTTGAAGTTTGAAGTGGAAGTTTTTGATCCCGAAATTACTTTCCCGTAGTCTTGGCACTTTGCCTTGAAGGTAGTGGTTTCGGACGATGAGGAGTGTTCAATCGGCTCAAAACAATGTTCCACCAAGGACTGACCGCGGTCCCTTCCCTGACATCCTGTCTGTCTGACGAGGGATACGAAAAGACTTCTACCTCTGAATAATTTCTATCTCCTCTGAATAATTTCTATCCCATCAAAACGTCACCACGCCCCTGTCCAATAAGAACGCCAATGTCAACATTGATCACATGACGTCACGATGGAATGGACTGGTATTCTTTATCTGTAGGTGTGGCCTTGAACATGAAACTTTACCACGCTGCTGTGTGAAAGGATAATACGTACTTTCGTTCCAGGTTACCTCGTTGAAGATCGTGCAGGCAGTGCCATTTGGAACTTTCAAGAATAGTGAACCACCTGAAGCATCCTGGAACGCATGTCTTTTCTTTTGTTATGGTTGAAAAAACGATACGGTGGGATCTCTGTTGTGAAGGTCCTTCCTGCCGACCATTTGCCACCGACGCATGGATTGCAGTCCTCAAGTTTTGCCTAGCATCATCCAAACCAGTGTTGCGGAGTTGCCACTCAGGAGCTGGAATGATTCCGGAATCATTCCGCATTTTTGCGATCCCGAAATGGTATGGGAATGGAATGGCGGCACCGTTGAGGGGAATGGAATGGGAAGACAATCAGATGCACGGTGCACAGCTGGCGCGCCGGAGTCACCACCGCCGCGCGCTCCGCCGCCACCACGCGCGCCTCGCCGGTTTGCGCATTCCAGAGGAGTGACGTCATAGCCGCGGCAGACGCACTGGCACCGCCGCGTGCCCAGCTGTGCGCCTCCGTTGCGCAGTAGCCAAGTCTGACGCTGGACCGGAGCCGCTTGATAGCGCCTCTCATTTTGTGCGCATAATGTCAGCTTTATTCTGCTTACACCGGCAACGCAATGTCGCTGTCGAGTGCCAACTTTTACGTTTAGGAATGGAATGGAATGATTCAGCCATTCCAGGAGGGGGAATGGGCCCAGTGTCCCAATTCCTAGGAGTTAAAAGGAATTGAATTATCGAAATAATTCCCGGAATGGTATTGAAATGGAATGGGGGTGCCCATTCCGCAACACTGATCCAAACAGAAACCTCGTGGATTCCGACCTAGATATTGCCGGCACAGATGCGAGCTCTCTGATAAACAGCGCGCTCGAGACGAGTCGCCGGTGTACGAAGTTTGCGTCGGCACAGTGAGGCCACATCTGGCCTCCTTCCTGGGTTTCGGATCACCAGAGCAGTGGGTCGTGTTCACGTCGGCTGATGACGTGTCTCTAGCCGTGCGATATTACGAGCGCAGCCGCAAACGCACTCGAATATGTGTTGAACTTCGCTGCGTGAGTCACCCTACTATTCCAAGTCAACCACCGCCAGGCTTGTGATGCAACGGACTCTGACTCAGCTTTGCCGGCTGGGTGTACTGTGTACGCTAAGGCAAGAGAGACGTTTAATGCGGATATTGGATGCCAACAAACAATGACTCAAGGAGCCCCCATAAGTACCTGCGGCAGGAGATGCCCTGACTCCACTTTTGGCACGCCACCTGGTTCGAGTCCCAGACTACGAAACATCTTCTGAGAAGAGAGAAGAGGACGCATAGAAAAATAGTTCGGAGAATCGGAAGGAACCTTGGTCAGCATAGTGACAATGCCCCAGCATCTCCTTGATCCTGGTGCCTTGAGAAGTAAAACAAAATTCGTTCGGACTTTTTTTTTTCTTGAAGGGAGGATTATTTTTTAAGAAATATAACGAAATACGTTTTATCTTGATTGTATCGCGATACAAAGAAACATTCCAAATGTATTTCGGTACAGGAATACAGATACTGGTGAAAACAATGTATCGCCAGGCAGAAATACAGATGCGAAATATATTTCTCAAATATTATCGCGATACATTTGTATCGCGATACTGCCCAACCCTGCCAGACGTACATCAGCGAAAATGTTATATATATAACCTAGACAACCGGAAATGAAGTCTGCATGGTGGCCGAGTCCTGGAGACAACGTGCGCCCAGTTTTATGTTCGAGTCCTCCGATGGCTATAAAAAAAAATATATATATATATATTATATTATTTATTATTACAGGTAATGACTAGGGTCGAGAATAAATCTACTGTCATGCCCTCCCAGGATTTTTGTTTCATAGATGAAACAAAAATCCTGGGAGGGCATGACAGCAGATTTGGCAGGGAGATCAGAGAGTCATTTGCCATGACCACCGTAAATAACAACGTGTCAAACCCTTCCCTCCTGCTGACGAAAACTGAGGTTGAATTTCTAAAATCCGAGATAAACCCCCTCTCTGACTTGCACTTCGCGTTTTTTATCTCCTCTTCTCTCCCTTCTGCTCCCTTGCCCGCCTGGATATATTCGGCTGCTCGCTGTTGAAATTTTTACTTGTCCGTTGCTAGCTGAAAGATGTGTTGTATTGTCCCAGTTTTAATTGTTTTATTCTTTCTTCATCCTTGAACTGAACCAACACGCTCTTCTCCCAAGCAAAATGTTGTTGTAGCACTGTCAATGTCAAGAGCGCGTGCCAGCGAACGCTCTTTCACGCGCTCCTGGAACAAAAAAAAAAACGTTTTGTAGTACGCGATGGCCACTGAAGACGCTTTCAGCGCGCGCCAGATTCAGCCGCCATTGCCGACCTTCTCTTGTCTTACCGGGATGTCGAGCCACTGAAGCGGGCGTTGACGAGTCTCCACAAGGGCCTCTGCTGGGGAGATGGACACAGTAACACTTAAAGTGGCAATAACCTGTCCTGCTGTCGCAATGATGAAGTGGAGCGAACGGAATAAGAGGGAACAAAAACTGAAGGTCGGTTATGGCGGCGCCCATGCACAGCTGCCTGAAAGCGTCTATACTCACAAGGCCTGGCAGTTCGATGGGCGGTCTCTAGAGTGGCCGGTCGCAGATTTGGAGCGCAGGGATCTGGTAGCACAGAGCATTTCTCGGACAAGCTGGCCGTCAGCGCACAGCTTTTGCAGCGGCGAGGACCCGAAACATGGTTTTCAAACCCGACGAGAAATGAAAAGGTAGTCCGAGGAACGCGAGAAGCACGAGCGGACATTCCATCGCTCGGGAGAAGCGTGTTTCGCCGTCTCGCCGCAGCGGGGCGCCTGTTACACGTCTCTTCTCCCCCCCCCCACCCGTTGTCTGCCGCTCTACCTTTTCACTTTCGGCGGCCGCGTCTCGTGGCAATCTGCCAGGCTTTGTCAGTATAGAGGAGGCCATGACATTGCACAAGCTGACTGCAAAAAAAAAAGCGAAAAAAATGGCGTAGTAGAGTTGTCATTGCCAAGAGCTGGTGCATTTTACATTTTGTGATCGACGCGAGGACGTTCTTTTGCACATCTCGTTTGGCGATCATATCGATCGTATTCATACAGATCTGAGAAGCAAAACGGTTCCTTAAATCTCTAGTGACGTCTCATGAGTCATGACTGTGACGTCACAAAGGCACTTAATGTCACCTGAAACGAACACCTCCCCTTCTCCCATTGAAACTAGCAGAACAATTTATTGGCTAACTTTATGGGAAAATTGTAGCGTCACGCGGCGTCACACCGTCACGTGACACTGTGATTTGCCGCTAAATTTAGCGAGCCATGATCCTACACGCAACATGAAGCACGCACCGGGATCGGCTGCGTAACCTCGGCAAAAACGATCGTTATGAAATCAATCAATTGCCGCAAAAGAAACGCACGAAGAAAGTTGAAACTGGGCCTGCAGGGGTGAAATTGTGTGTAAGGTATGCGCTGTGCGTTTAAATAAAAAAAACACACAAAAGAAAGCAATAGAAGACCCACCCCTCGTCTTCGACTGGTGCACAAGGAGTTCCCGAGAAAGGAGAACCGTGTTTTTTGGACTGGATAAGCAAACAATGCCTCGCAGGAGGCCAAAACTCCGCGAGGATGTGAAGCTAGCAGTTGCGATAGAACGCGAAAGTTTCAGTAGATGACGTTGCCTGGATTAAAAGATGATTGCGAAAATTAAATTTCTTTATGATCCGACGTCCATCCAAGCCTAATATCATCAAAACAAGAAATGATATCGTGTACGCTCATGGGACTTATATCAGTGAAAAACACTTGTCATCAAGAAAGACAATAATGTTTTCTTTCTTGCTGACAAGTTTGTTTCACTGAAATAGGTGATATGCGCACCAACAATCCCATTTTTGCTTGTACAAAATAAGGCTTAGGTACACGTCGGCTCGTGTCTGTCTTGTCTTTCTTTCTTTTGTCCTCGTCTAAAAAGCGCTACCATGCCCTTGGCAACCCAAGACCAATACCAACTAGCGCAGCATTCAGCATTGTCAAAAGGGAAGTTGGTTTTTTATTTTCACTATTTTATTTTTTGATCCAGATAATCCCATATTTTCTGAAAACTTTCGCATTCCATCCCAACCGCTAGCGTCACAACCTCACAAAGATTTATCATTCTGCGAAGCATAGTTTACTTACCCAGGTCGACAAAACACGGGTCTCTTTTCTCGGGAACACCCTGTATTTACCGCATCCAAAAGAGTGGTTCCTCGATTTCCGCTTGTTGAAGTCATAGAAATATCATGATGTCGTCGGCAGCGATCCTGGCGTGTCACAGGAGCGGTGGCTGATGTGGCAGACGCGTGTTCTGCCGCCGATCGCTCGCCAGCTTGACAGTCCACTGAAGCTTCGGCAGCCAGGGGTTCGGACGCAGCGACGACAGCGACACTTGCGTTCGCTCGTGCTTTTTTGCCGGTACTTGGAGCGCCGACCGCCAGGATCGCGATATCCGTCAGCATGACATTCCGGCTTTTCTGACATCATGTGTTCCCTCTTCGGAACCCCCTTTCGATATATGGGCGGGATAAGAAGCTAAACACACTGGCTGGAGCCGCCTTCCAGGCAAAGTTACCGAACTCACAAAATTATGTTCAAAGAATGAAAGGGCACGATGCGCGTGAGCGTCTCACACGCGGCGCCGTGGCTCACTCTTTTGTTTATTAAAACGTTTGAAGGAAATGGTCGCTCTCCGAACTGTTGAAAACCCAGCGCGCGGTTGTCGAAAGGTCGTCCAACGAACGTGGCGTGTCATGAAAAATCTGTCGTATAAAGGAGTAGTGCAAGTTGGGACGGAGCCGATAAGGAATGTGAGAAAAAAAGCTCTTTTAGGCTTCATTTTTGTTTTCTGCACGCATAAAGGTTTCAGACCGCGCGACAACATTGACACTGCAAGTATGCTTGTCATCGTTGTTGTTAAATTGTTTTATTGTCTTTTTTTTTGTCAAGTGGATTTTCTGAGATAAGGTTATTTACGAAGTCCGATTTCTGTATATTTATTTTTTAAACAAAGGCATCCTTGCATTTTGCTTTCACTATATTTTTGTGTGTGAGATGATGTCTAATCTCAAGTTTATGCATATTCAGTCTATGCTGCTTACCGTAGATAATATTAATATTATTAGCTTTTGAATAATAAAACTAATGCATTAAAATAAGTTAAGGCGCATAACTCATACCAGAAAGTGCCGAATGATTCAATACATCTCTGGATAACACAACTGAACACAAATGAGGCAATATTTACAAGACGTGACTCAGTTATGCCCACCACTATGTCAAAGAGGCCATCGGAACTACGAGTGAGGAGGAATGTGCTCATGAGCAAAACCACATTAAGTGATAAAGCTCGCAGTCCGACGCTAAATTTTACCCCAGCGAATCGCTACTGTGCGTACGTTTTTCGTTTGTTTTACAATGCAAAATATGTCACGTATTCATAGCCATCATGGTACAATGTCGTAGGACTTTATTTTTTCAAGAAAAAAAAAGGACACATGCACTATCACATATGCTTGAATCTCCTCGTCAAACGTGTGCATTTGATACAATTTAAAATTTTACTTGAGAACTGACGCACTACAACGATTGCCAGAAAGCTTCGTTGTTTTCATCTTCCTCGATAAATATTTACATTACAGGGTGGATCTGAGGGGAAAATAAGTTCTTTAATAATTTCACTGCCTACCATGAGTAATTACGTGAATCAGTAAGTTCAATGCACTGAGACATGTCAACCGAAGTAGGGTTGTGAATTGGGTCAGTTGGTAACAGTTAAACATGATGAAAAACAGCCTCAGTAAACACGGACGAAGAACAAGAAACGAGGAAAACAGGGCAACGACATACTCGCAATTAAAGTTTATTCCGTGAAAAGGGAACCAAGGAAACTTCTAAAACAAATTACGCACACACTAATATTAAAACTCACGCTTAGCAGGCAGCTAGAGGCCGCAGAGATATCGCCTTGCAAATTGGCACTCATGTTAGATCCAAGATACGCTTTCTCCTTCTCGGAAAGTACCACCGATGACTCACTGGCACATCTTCCTGCCAACGAAGACATAAAGAATTCTTCAATTATTTTTCGGGTTAATCTTTCACGGTGTCTGCCCACAAGAACTATGTCACCAAAAGAAGAAAGACATGAACAATCCTCGCAATGTAGCGGTAGGAGTCCCCGACCGTACCCATAAGGGTTACGGTCCTTTAGGGCTACGGTCGGCCCTGAGAGAGAGCGCGCTTACTTCCTTAAGGTTATGTTCGGGGACTCCTACCGCTACATTGTAGGGGTTGTTCATGTCTCCCTTGTATCGGTGACGTGGCTGTTATGGGCAGGCACCGAGACAGGATGACTGGAGAAATAATTTAAGCATTCTTTATTCCTTCTTTGGCATACAAATGTGTCAGCGAGCAATCGGTGTCGTTATCGGAGGAGATTGTTCTATCCTGCGAGTCGCAGAGTAAAGACCTCATGACCGGCAAATGGGCAATAGAAAGCAGAACATTTATGATATCAAAAGAACACCATCCTATGTACACATCGAACATCGAGCAGCCAGCCAGGCCAGCGGAGCATCCACCTCCTGAGCCCAGCGTCACTGCTCGTGACCACCGATGTGACACGCGCGAATGCAGCCGTGCTATGTCACACATCTCCCCCCTTTTTTTCAAGAAAAGAAATGAATAAATGCTGGACTGTATGCAGTTCTACAGTCCTCCAAAAGTTCGTTCTCGTCAGCCAGCTCCAAGGTACTCACCAAAAGTTCTCTCCCGCGCTTTCCTTACGATGTTTGAAAGCGTTTAGGAGGTACAACGCATCTTCCACTCTTTGTGTGTGTATGAGTTGGGTCTTGGCACGATGCGCTCACTTCGGTACTTGCGTCCGAGTCTTCAGTAATGTCGACACTACGGGAAGTCTGCTTTGCAAGCGGGACTAGATGTGTGCGGTTTCGCCGAACAGACTTTCCATCCGTTTCCACCCAGCAGGACCTAGGCTCCTCTGCTGGGCCGCTGACGACACCTTGACGTTGTAGATCAATCAGCCAGACGTCCCTATCGTCATCCAGTAAGGGCAGAACCCGGACGGCGTGACGTCGGTCGTAGTCTTGCTTCTGCTTATGGCGATGCTCAACCTCGAACGATCTTAGCTGCTTGTCGTCAGGCGTATAGGGACGAAGACTCTCTGCGGCCACTGGGAGTGTCGTGCGAAGCCTTCTTCCCATCAGCAGCTCAGAAGGGCTGTAGCCATTCTTGAGAGGGCTGGTCCGGTACGCAAGGAGCGTCTCGTAGGGATCCTTTGATTTATCTAGAGATCCTTTAATTATTTTTACCGCTGCCTCGGCAAGCCCCTTACTTTGAGGGTAATGGGGACTCGAGGTTACGTGGCAGAAGTTGTACTGATGCGCAAACTTTGCGAACTCAGAATGGCACGTCTTGAGAAACTGGGGCCCGTTATCTGAGACTACCACTTCTGGAATCCCATGTCTCGCGAAAAGAGACTTGCAGTGGTTGACAACTGCTGCTCCGGTAAGGCTGTTCAGGCGGACCAACTCGGGATACCGTGAGTAATAGTCAGTGACTATCAACCACCATTGACCATTTAAGAAGAGCAGGTCCATCCCAACTCGTTGCCAGGGCCTTTCTGGGAACTCCGTTGGTTTCATTGGCAGTTTCTTGTTTCGACTGTGCTTCAGACAGACGTGACACTTCTTTACTAGGTTTTCGGTGTCTGAGTCAATATGGGGCCACCACACCGAATTTCTCGCTCGCGCCCGGCATTTTTCTATGCCAAAGTGTCCTTCATAAAGCTGATTGAGAACTGACTCTCGGAAGGTTCGAGGAATAATGGCCCTTTGACCACACATAAGGATGTCTTCCCCCATGGCAATGTTGTCTTTAAATGGCCAATATGCCTTGAGGTCTGCTCCTACATCGCGGCAAGATGGCCATCCACTCGCGCATAACTCCATGATCCGTTTACATTCCAGGTCTAGCTTTTGCTCAGCGGTGATTTGCTTCAGGCTCGGATGAGTCCCCGGTAGAGAGGACGTCACGTGCTCTATGAGGCCCTGTATCTCCTCGGCGAGCTCTGCTGTTTCAGACTGTTGGACTGGAGACCTGGAGAGGGCGTCGGCCGCTGTGAGGTCTTTCCCAGGAGAACTTCGAAATGGTCCTGAGCAAGTTCGACACCGACTTCATTCCCCGTCGGAACATTATCTTCGAAAGGGCGCGCTTCAACACCCGGATTCAGCAGGACGGTGAGTCAGTTGAAGACTTCGTCAAGGCAGTGCATGCACTGGCAGACACTTGCAATTACGGGGTCCTTCGGGAAGAACTCTTTCACACCTTGATCAAAAAGATACAGCTACAACCAGCGAGACGCCCCTCAACAGCCCCAACGGTAAACCACTCATCGTTGTGGGCATGGTGCGAATGAGTTCTTCCCGAAGGACCCCGTAATTGCAGGTGTCTGCCAGTGCATGCAATTCCGTGACGAAGTCTTCAACTGACTCACCGTCCCGCTGAATCCGGGTGTTAAAGCGCGCCCTTTCGAAGATAATGTTCCGACGGGGAATGAAGTAGGTGTCGAACTTGCTCAGGACCACTTCGAAGTTCTCCTTTTCTCTGCCCTTACTGGATGACGATATGGACGTCTGGCTGATTGATCTACAACGTCAAGGTGTTGTCAGCGGCCCAGCAGAGGAGCCTAGGTCCTACAGGGTGGAAACGGATGGAAAGTCTGTTGTGCATTTTTGCCTGTTGCTGACGAACAGTCTCGTGTTGGCGTGCAACGGTCAATGCTTTCAGAAGGTTTAGGTCTGCGTCGAGTTGCAGCCTTTCAGACACCTTTCTATCTCTAAGGCCAACGACGAGTCCATCTCGAATGAGTTCTTCCCGAAGGACCCCGTAATTGCAGGTGTCTGCCAGTCCATGCAATGCCGTGACGAAGTCTTCAACTGACTCACCGTCCTGCTGAATCCGGGTGTTGAAGCGCGCCCTTTCGAAGATAATGTTCCGACGGGAAATGAAGTAGGTGTCGAACTTGCTCAGGACCACTTCGAAGTTCTCCTTTTCAGCGTCGCTGAGTGTGAACGTGTTGAACACCTCTTCGGCTTGGGTGCCCATAAGGTAAACCAGTGCGTCGACTTGGTTTGCTTCCGGTCTTTCGTGCAGCGCCGATGCCGTGCGATAGCGAAGGAATCTTTTCTTCCAGGTTGGCCAGTCATTTGGAGTTGCAAAAGCAAATGGCTCCGGCGTCGTAATCTGGAAGGATGCCATGGTCTCGGGCTTCGTTCTCCTCGGCGGCGTACCTGAAGCTTGGCTATGGTCGAATGTTTCGACGCTGTCAGCCTTGGGCAAATCAGGAGCTTGAGGCGTTGCCGTGGTTGACCACTTACGCTTGCAGCTTGCTGGAAAGTAGCTTCACTTCTGACACCATGTTCTATTCTGCGAGTCGCAGAGTAAAGACCTCATGACCGGCAAATGGGCAATAGAAAGCAGAACATTTATAATATCAAAAGAACACCATCCTATGTACAGATCGAACATCGAGCAGCCAGCCAGGCCAGCGGAGCATCCACCTCCTGAGCCCAGCGTCACTGCTCGTGACCACCGATGTGACACGCGCGAATGCAGCCGTGCTATGTCACACAGAGATAACGTATCTTCAATTTAACATGAGTGTCAATTTGTAAGGGGATATTTATGTGGCCTCTAGTTGCCTAGTTGGCTTGTCTCTTAATCTGTGTGTGTGTGTAACGTTTCCTTAGTTTTCTTTTCATAGAATAAACTTCAGTTCCGAGTCAGCCGTTGTCCTCTCGCGTTCGTTTATTGTTCTTCAACCGTGTTTACTCAGGCTGTATTTTATCGTGCTTAACATGTCAATTTTGTGTTGTTTTTCTGGTTGCTGCTTTGGATTGTCTAGAAAGTGTCACTCAAACAAAAAAAGTTTCTCACACCACCCGTTTCAAGTTGCTCTTCATCCGTCCAGCATCGCTAAGCTAAAGCACTAGGAAATGGATACCACACGGGTCACTTGGCCGTATCAAAACAGAGAGTCGCGTAATTCCCGATAACATTTCCCGCCAGAACTGGGGGTTGGGAGAAAACGAGGAGTAAGTTAAAAAGGCTAAATCTGGAGAGAAAAAAGGGCATGAGAAAGCGAAAGTCAATTTTGGAGAGCAATGAGACAGATTTTACGGTCGGAGGCGCGCCACCGAAGGGGCCACAACAGGAGTGAAGTTGGGAAAGACCAATCAAGAAAAGAAAGAGAACGTGACTGGATGGATATATAAAAGATTGCAAGTTTGATAACCTCCGTCTGAGGAGAGGGTGGAGACGATACGGAATGAGCGGGGAGTTTATAAAAGGCAGCATTGATTTCTTTCATTGTCCTCTTCGAGAGAACAATGCCAACGACAGACACCGTAAGGACGGGGACGAGGCTCGGACCGAAAAGGAGGGTCTTTATCTCGGGTGCCAACAGAATCGCAACATGGATTTTGTGTGTCTAGTGTCGAGGGATTTGTCAAACTGGCTGACAATGACGTTTCTTTTGAATTCCTCAGCATCCTGACTCATCGTTAAAAATTCGCGATTTGTAATAAAACAATTTTGAGTACTGTTTTCGATGCAATCTTTGTGTACATGCCATGTATCAGGAGCACGTGGGGAGGGAGGGATTGTTAAAGCGACAAAGAAGGCGAGTTTTCATTCCGAGTGTCATAGAATTCAGCTAGCAGTTTAATGTGTGTGCTATATCAGGACGTCTTTTGTCTCTAGTCTAGCGTAAGTTAAGAATAGGCATTATTTAAAGTGCACGCCGAGATAGAGAATGGATACGTACGGTTGAATATGCATGTAGCGGTGTGTGCTTTACTTGCGCATTAATGCCCTTGCTTAAAAAGTTTTTTGTTTTTTTTTGCGGTGACAATTTTTTTTTAATATTATCGCGAATGCAATGTTTCCGGCTACTAAATTTTGCTGTTGTGCATTTCTTAAATCACCGTATAGCTTTCTCTAGCGAAGATAAAAAAGCTATTTTCCATAAAGGTGGTGTTTTTCTTATGCTGCTTTGATAAAAAAATTAAAATCAACTTTACATACTTAGAAATACTTCGCCCTCCCTGTTGTACGGCATTACCTAGTTTTCACACGAATCATCTAATTATGGTTTTCATAAAGTGCGGTCGAGACTACATAGCTGTTGGTCTACTATCAAACACCCAGGCTTTCTATTCAAACATGTTCGCTTCTCCATTTTTTTCCAACCTACTACAGGAAACAGAATCTCTCGATGGAGTGTATATCCAGGTGTGGTGTCACGTGATCACACCACCCTGCGTCGCTCGAGGGATCGCTAAGGACGCCTTTCCACCACCGCCATACGTCACTACCGATAACTTTCATCAAATCCCAAGTGACGTCATTGCGCGTCGAGGAAGTGGGGGATGAGAGGATGAGGATAAAAAAGAGGAGGAAGGCGGAGATGACACGCGACGCTGAGCTACTTGGCGCCACTGTCAATATTTGCGCCATCACGTTCCTGGAAGAAACAAAGCGCTTCGAGGGGTCGGTTTCGCACCCTTCGGAGGCAGACTAACCAGGTCTGTCATCTTCGTATCCTTTTTTTTATTTTAGAAGGACATTTCATTACCTTATTTGCTGGGCTACCTTGAACGGTTTCTGTTTCTTTTTTATATAAATAATAGTTTACTGAGACCCTCGTCGTACGAATGTTTGTAGTCGGTGACAGGCTAAGAGTTCAGGGGAAGCTCCTTTTACGTCTTTCTAATTTAGCAGAGCGAGCTCTGGAGAGGAGGCGACGCCCTCTCCAGCGTTTGCTCTGCTAACTTAGAAAAAGGTGGGAGAGGCTTTTTCTGCACTGCCACCGACTACAGGTACTTTGCTTTGTTTTTTCTTTGTGGTCCATGTCTGTCAGAGCATCGCACTCTTTCTGGTTACATTGGTCGTGAAATGTTATTTCCAACGTTCTGAGCTATGCGTCTATATCAAATCTCTGAATTTTATTTGATAACACACGTTCATTCATTTGATTGTCCAGATTCAATTAGCTGCGTAGAAAGAAAATCGGCTTCCTGGGGTTCTATTCTCAGTTCTAGAAAAAGGTAACTGTAGGTAACCGATAGCAACATTTTCTTGTTTGCGCAAAGTTGCGACGTACACCGGATTAGTTGGGCGAAGCAAGAGCGCCAGATATTGCTCCAACGGCGGCACGGTAATGACGTCACGCACTCAAGACAACGGATTACAGCCTAACTTCGCATATTAAGCTGAGATAATTGTAAGAGGGTGGATCTCATAGAGCTCTGCCATCGCCTATCACACCGCGGTCAACTTTTAAGTCTACAGCCGTACGCCAACACCGTATGTTGTTTGTACTACCGTATTTTGTGCCACAGAGGAGTGTTTGAGGGAATCGTTCTGAGCTTCGATAGGTCTTTCCGCGTCCCGCTACAATCGCCAAATGTCGAGCGGTGAACAAGTTCTTGGCTTTAACCAGAGAATTGTTGATTCTCTCGCAAAAAAGGGCAAGACGGCTGGAAATAAAAACGAAATGAATCGAATTTGCGTGCTTGACGACCTTCATGTCAAGTTACTGCTAAGGAAAGTTGTAATACAACAAATTATTGAAAAAGTCGCTACCGTAAATCCGGTCGTCGAAAAACTACAACGTTCGGCAACTACACCCGCGAAAACAAACGGCCCAAAAAGGGCGTGCTGAGAGCCGAGAGGTCGTACGCGCGCTTCCCTCCTTGCTACTGATTTTGTGAAGATGTTTTGAATTCTCTTGGTATTATAATTGTTTTATTGCGTCACTTGAAGGATTTTTATATATAGTTATAATTCATATTTAGGTTCCAGAACCGCATTCCACAACAAACGTAAATTTGCCGTGGAATGCGAGCTGTTGCGTGACGAGCAGCATGGTTAGGATGGTTACCAAACGACAGAGGGCCCGGACGTGTTCGGAGACAAAACTGCTTTGCAATCACGTGATGTAATGGCGTAAAGCTAATACAAGAACGTAAATAACTCTATGTTTTCGTTAGGTCGGTGGTCCTGAGGAGAGGTCAGTCAGCTGCCATTGAACTCTTGGACTACACACGAAAGAGTTTACCGTTTATCTTGCCAAGGTTCGTTCAGAGCAAAGGGTCATTGCACTCCCGAGTCACGACAAAAGCTATTGTTCCAGTTTTCAGTTTGGGGCATACTATTTCTCCTTCTTACAGGGAAGAGGGCTTGTGCTTCTATAGCAGTGAGAATTATGAATCTGTATTATGTAGGGGGATGTGCAGCAGCTGGAGCTTCTCTGCTCTCGGCGTCTACGGCTAGGCGCTTAGTTGTTTAAAAGTATGGACGTTAATTGAAGCAATTATTTATTGCAAGATTTGTGGTGAAACAGTTAGTATTGCTAATGGCAAGCAGGGTGAGAATTCCAAATGCAGTCACAGAAATATAGTTCGATACGGGTGAAACATTATGAATGAAGGGAACTCTTGTATCCGGATATTATCTTGAGTTCTTTTTTTATTTTGAACTATGGAAACTTTAGAACACAATAAAATGAAACTTCGGATTTCGGAGAAATAATAATATAAAGAAAGATAAAAACAACAAATTTTGATTGTTTAGCAAAAAGTAAACTCTGAAAAACCACCTTTAGATTTCACTAAAAATGAACTCCAAAAACACGGGGTCCTAGCTATGGCCAAGCTCATTTGAACAACACAGATGGCTTTTTCTTTTTTAATATGCCATTATAACATCAAACTTGAGGGTTTTTTTTTTTTAGATCTCAATTTACAGATATCTTAGCCAACGAATCCTTTCAGGTTTTTTATCGGATTTATTCGGAAATACGTAACCGTACTTACAACGTTTCTTTTTCATTTTTTCTTAACTTGCAAAGAAAAAAAAGTAAATGAGGGTCCCCCCACCCCCTCCAACCCCTGCCCTTTTTTTTTTAAGTGAACGACACTCGAACTGTTTGTAGTTGCGTAAAGGGGGAGGGGGGGATGGGGGGTTCGGATTGAGTGCAGCTGCTGAGGTTCCCTATTTGTGCTTTGTCGTGTCGCCAGAGCCATTCTCCCGACCCTCGTTTTGCTCTTATGAAGACTGAAGACGAGTGCGGATGTCAACCAGGCTTGGATAATTTTTTTTTGTGTGGGTAGGCCCTCGAACCGAGCCAGAAGATTGGGAAGCTATTCTTACGCGGAGGCGTCTGCTTTTTGGCAAGGCTGTAGGAAGCATCGGTTGTTTATTCTATGATCTGAAAGAAGGTGCTACGATGTGTGCGTAATGAGCGATATAGCTAAGGTTTGAGCGCGGTTTACTTGGTTTGTTTATTTACGCTATTCCCCCTTTTATTTAGTACGTCACTAAAACAAAATAATTATCAAAATATTATATTATTTAAAATAAAACAACTCATGTGGATCACACCCTGGAAATTTGAAAACAGCGCTAAGTACCAATCATGTTGTATTACACTTCAGACTGCGGTGGATGAAATCGGAAGAACTTTCAGTCGAAGGAACAGACACAGAGAACGTCTCAAACTCAGCTCAACTCAGCTCATGATTAGCTACCACCAAGCTCGCCTGCACTCTCACCGTCTTTTCGCTACAGTACCACTCGTGGTGCAAATTGAAGGCGAGCTGTATGAGGATGTCTGCATAGGATTTTTGATTACGAGGCTACGGTGATGCAAAGTCTCGCAATAATACCACCGTAATAAAAAACAAAAAAACCCAGAAGGTTTTGAAATCTAAGTGTGCGAGACAGGCGAGCCTTTCGCAAAGGTCCTACCTAATTACTTTATTCCACTGTTTGGCGTTTCTTTTCATCTTGCCTTCCCCCCAAAAAAAATCTCGGATTTTACGGGAACCACTTGGTGTGCACGATTTCTGTCGTTGTTTTCACTAACTGAGATATTCTTCCTTGTAGCTCACTCACTTTGTCGAGCACTCAAAGAGCTACGATGAGGAAATAAAATGGTTGTGAAGAGTGAATTATCATACAAATATTTAAACATGTCGGAGCAATATGAAGAAATAAAACCTGACTTAATGATTATACTCAATATGCTCCCACTATTTTACACAATACTGGTAGGCGTTGCACATCTGTTATTTCCTTTTACATTAGCCTGGAAATAATGGGCCATACATAGTCTCCCACCCACGAACCCGCACTCCAAGTTCGACTTAGTGGATGATGAGTGTGGTTGCACCAGAAACTGGTACAAACTCTCTAGTTTGAAAGTTTTGGAGCCATGCGGTAGAGCCAAGATACTTTATTACAACCGTATTGCCCACAGCCGTCACCAGGTGCGTGGAAAGCTCGGCCCGTGTGTCGCCATGTTTACTGCTGAGCCGCGTGCTGTCGACCTCTCCTCCAACCCCCTAATTGATTTTCCGAGTTTGGAGGTCGGGGAAAGTTAGACGCAATTTAGATTCCATTGAGAGGGAACCTCCTTCTAATGAGTGTATTTTCGGCGCAGCGAGATGTCATTTATCTAGATTGATTGTCAGATCGTTTTCTACGCCTCTTTGCTTATATCCTTGTTCGGTTTTCCGCCATCTCGGCTCAGAACGGCTAAGTCGCGTGCGCATCCCGCTCGAACCAACTTTTCTGCGGAAGCAATGAAGTTTCCACTCTGTTAAATTTGGGGCCCCTAATTATTCTGGCTATCACCGGGACGACTGCGCCGATGTACAGCGTTTCCTTTTTTCGAAGGTGTCACGCTGTGTTGCACCGCGTGCAGACGCAAACGGGAATACCGGATTAAGGCGAGGTATTCGAGTTTTGTAAGGCAAGTATTTGGGCAAATATAATGCTATTGGACCATGTAATCAGTCTGTTTAAAATTGGCGCTCATTGATTTTTGTGTTTGTGTGTGTGGGGAGGAATTGCGTCATAAGGTAATGATATGGAAGGTACTTTGAAAGAATTAGAATAATGGGAGGATATACAGATAGTGTGTGCAGAGTGTAAACAGAAGTCACGATCGACAGTAAGAAATCTGGAAAAGGTTGTTTTTGCGCACGTAATAGTTTTTCACTCATGTGTGTTTTCACTGCAGTTTTTTTTTTTATTATGCGGTGGGTTAGGAAGTCTATCATTCATTTTCATGTTCACCTTTATACTCCTGTAACAGCCCAAAAGGACTAACAGTACGTATAAAAAATAACAATTTGGTATGGTTTATATATATTACTAAAATGATATCGCAGTTTTTTTTTTTATTTGGTGCTTCCCATTATAGGCTTTTCATCTCAAAACACACGAATGAACGAGTCGATACATAATGATAATAATAATAATAATTTATTATTCCGTACTTTAGAACAAAGTCTCACTATAGAGCACGTTCGTAATGATACATCCTCTACAACACAGATATAAGGAAACGATGTAATAGATATGACATCGTTTGGGGAGGGATTTCAACGTAAACCTGCTTGCAGATTCAGTTCACAAATGCGATATGGAAAGTCTTCTAGCTGCCTATGGTTTTACAAATCAAATAGCAACGCCAACGCGGGTAACTGAAACTTCAGAGACACTTCTAGATCTTTTTATAACCAATTCCGCAACGTCATCTACAAAAGCAGGAGCGATGAGTTGCGCGATTAGTGATCACCTGCCAGTATACTTGTTTACTGCAAGAACAAAAAGCATCCCAATGAAACAGCCATCTAAATTTGTTTACACTCGGCCAATTACGCCAATCCAATTAGAAATATTCAGGAAAAACATTGCATTCATACATTGGAGTGAGGTTTACAGAAAAACAGATGCAAACGAAGCATACGACTTGTTTTTGGATATATTTCGAGCCACCTACAATGACAGTTTTCCTTTAAGAAAATGGGTAACGCCCAATAAAGCAAGGAAACCGTGGATCACCAAGGAGTTGATTCGGAAAATGCGAATAAAATGCAACATGTATAGGGCATTTTTAAAAACGCGTGACTCTAATTGCTTGAAAGAATTAAAAAAATATAGGAACCAACTTACAAAAGAGCTCCGTAAAGCCAGAGAAAAATATTACAGTGAATCATTTTCGTTATCGTATTGGCGGACTGATATAATGTGGAAGAAGTTAAACTCAGTCCTAAACCGCAGAGAAACATCAACCTCCGTTGACAGCATAATCAGTGATGGTAAACAATTGGGCGGTATCCCTCTGGCAAATGCGTTTAATGACTATTTTGCAAACGTCGCCAATCGTGGGTCTAATTGTACTCGCACCTATAAAATAAATGGACAAGGGAACAATAACTCTATATTTTTATGCCCTGTTACTGAAAATGAAATCGTATCGGTGTTCCTGGGAATAAAAACAGCAATAGTTGTGACGCGGATAACATTCAAATAACACCAGTCAAATACGTCATAGACTTGCTCTCCTCCCATCTGGCTTATATCTTTAATTTATGCATTCTTAGCGCATCATTTCCTAAAAATATGCAACTTGCAAAAGTATCGGTAATTCACAAAAAAGGAGATAAAAATAATATGACGAACTATAGGCCGGTGTCAATTTTACCGGTATTCTCAAAAGGGTTAGAAAAAAATAATATGCGCACGATTGACTTCATTTTGTGATAAACATAATGTGCTTACCAATGGACAGTTTGGATTTAGGAAAAATCGCTCCACCGAACTCGCGTTACTTGAGGCAAAATAATTTATCTTGAGAAATTTTGAACGAACACAAATGGTATTGGGGGTCTTTATAGATTTCACAAAAGCTTTCGACTATCTAGACCATAGCTTACTCATAAAAAAACTAGATTTTTATGGAATCCGTGGCCAAGCATTAGCGCTCATGCAATCATACTTATCTCACCGCAGGCAGTACGTTAACATCAATAGTTACTGCTCAACTATACAACCAATAAGTACTGGGGTACCCCAAGGCAGCATTTTAGGACCGCTTTTATTTAATCTATATGTTAATGACATAGTGGACATCGGCGTGACAGCTAAATTTTTGATATACGCAGACGATACAACAATGTTGTTTGCAGGAAGTGGTCACAGCGAGATCACCGATGCTGCAAACGCCGCTCTAAGTAAGTTGTACGACTGGACAGAAAGTAACTATCTAAAGATCAACACAAACAAAACAAAATATATCTTGTTCCGCCCTAGAAATAGAAACGTTAGCCTGCCTGCCGATCTCTTGATAAATAGCTCACCGATTGAAATGGTTAAAGATTTTAAAACCTTAGGTGTGATCTTCAATGAGCATATGACCTGGGACTCACACGTCAGAAATATAGCTTCGAAATTAGCTGGTGTCATTGGATTAACATATAGAAACCGCTTTGTGCTTCCGCTCTTCGTTAAGAAAGTTGTATACAGATCGTTATTTTGTTCGTACCTTAACTACTCGCATCTCGTCTGGGGCACGACCACAGTGACTAACCTAAACAAAATTCACCTACTTCAGAAAAGAATGATGCGTATAATCCACAACGCCCCTTACGACTCGCATACGGAAGAATTCTTTAGAAGTTTAGACTCACTGGCGGTTCAGAATATGTATAGCTATAGGCTCATTTGTACGTACAAAAATCAAACCTATAATCGCATTGAAACAATTCCTAAATTATCACACTTGACGAAAAACATCCCCGTGTATGAAACACGAAGGCGGGAATACTGGCAGGTGACCACTAACAGAACTGCATACGGAGATCAAATGTTGAGGCACACCTTGCCAAAACTGTTAAATCATCTGTCATGTAATGAGCTAGATATACATAGCACATCATTTAAACAATTACGAAATTTTTTACAACCATGAGAAAGACAGAAAGCAAAAGTGTGTACGGCGCTGGCCGCACTCAGTTTGTATTATGTATTTTTAGTTTACCTCGCAGTGTACTTGTATTACATACCGTATTTCTCATTGTGTTTTCCGGATGTTGACTGTTTCTGTGTATTTTATTGTAGATCACTCGTAATGTGTTCATTATTTTTTTACATATTTCTGCAATTTGAATAGGCAATAAGGATCTACGCTGTAAACAACCCTTTTTTTAATGTGTTTACTTTTATTGTAATTTTTTTTTTTAAGTTTAGGTTTTTTAAGTAAAGTCGAACTTTGTGTAACGATAGGGAAAGTGCTGGTACGTTTCTCAATGTTGTTTAATATTTCTTCCCAGTGCTCCTGACACGCCCTTTTGTATTTTCACTAACTATATTTTTGCTTCCCAACTCTTCAGTGTATATTTTTCCATTGCCGCCGCCACTGCCTCTGTAGGGGGGCCGAGGACCATGTCAAGCTGATTTATCAGCTTTTTTCCTCGGCCTCCCCCATTTTGTAAATGGGAAAATAAATTATTTGATTTGATGATTTGATTTGATGTGGTTATGATGAGTAAATCAAAGTTTCAAGTTCACGTTTTAAATGTACATAATTTTAAAGCGCATCTAAAGATGAATTCGGGGAAATGGCATTAAAAGAAACTTGCATGCGGGTGATCGAACACACTCTCTTCTGAAAACCAGGATAAAAGAACGTTAATGGACAGAAACATATTACGTCTCTCATTACAATCACTCTAAGAAGGATGAACAGGGTACTCTTTCGCACATAAGGTAGTTGATATGAATGCGTGTTTTGTGTCGGATATGCGATTGTGATCTGTGTGGTGTGGGTGTGTATATGTCTTTGTTTGTGTGCATATATTTTTGTGAGTGTGACTAAGAGTGATTTTTTTTAAATGTATTTGTTTGTTGTGACTTTATCTCACTAAGCAAAAAAATTGCAAACTCTCTTCGCCAACGCAGGAATAACAGTGTTTTGGGAATCTGAAAGATCTTTCAAAGAACTGCATGTTCACAAAAAATATTTTGGAGACAAGTTGGTTATGTTTGATAATAAATGTTTGCTGATAAAATGAAAATGACTTCAACATGCCTGTCAGTAATGCACGCAGTTTTTAATGTAGTCGGGGTAGGTTATTTTATTTTTTTTATTTTTATTCGGAAAGTGAGCTCTTGTCTGGAAATTTTATATTGTTTGTATTGTTTGTAAGATTGTTTTCTACTGAAGCAGAAAGTGAATATGGTACTTAAGGCAAAAAAAAAAAAAAAAAACATGTGGGCGCTAAAAAAACAACGGGAAGAAAACAAGCAGTGCTGAGTTGTAATGCGCACTTTGGTCGCGCCGAGAGAAGCTGTGACTTGAGTCCGAATGTACTAAAAATTTCGTTTTCCGTTAGGCCTGAACGGATTAGAAATTAAATTTGGTCTAATAAAAATAGAGGACGTAGGAAAGGCTCAAATAAAAGTAGAAAAGTAGAAAAAGCAAGGTTTCAAACACAATGCATTGAAAGAAAAAAACTGAATTAAATTGTCAATAAAATATAACACACGTACCAGCGAGCCAAACAACGAGTGCAAACACTTTATGCAGAAATTGAATGGAAAGCGCCGAATAAACAAGGACGAAGAAGGGGACAGAGACGAAGCGCCTCACAACTGAAGGTTTATTGAAACAAACATTGACTATTAATACCGTCTATCTGGGTGTTGGCTCAAAAAGAAAAAACTCTTTATTTGTTAAGTGCAGTGACGGAGCACTAATACACAGACTCTCCCCTCGCTCTCTTATGCGGAATGCCTCATGTATTTCTCTCGCTTTTTTGTTTGCGTATCTGCCCAGAACTGTTTTTTTTTCCAATTCCGTGCCACATGGGCAGCTATCACAGTGCACCGCAAGATTGCCCGACGGGGACTGTTTCACTGACCAGGCATGTTCCCTGGCTCTTTCATTTATGCAACGCCCCGTTTAACCGACATACGATTTCCCGCAACTCATTGGTATGTTATATACTACTGACGTTGCACACTCCACGTATTGCTTAGCGTGCTTCTTTTGACACACTTTACCCTCTCCCTTTTCGTTGTTTATTTTGGAACATAGATGAGACAGCTTGTGTGGCGCTGAAAACACCAGTGGGACTTCAAAATTGGCAGCCACTTTTTTTAAATTGTGCGATAGATTGTGAATGTATAGAATCACCGCCGGTCTTGTTAGTTTTCTGGGAGGAATATGATCGTCATCTTTTTCTTCATCTTGGAAACAAGGTTATCCGCTACTTCCCCCAAGAAGCGATCGGGGTACCCTCCGCGTTTTAAACGATTCACCTGCGTGAGGAAGCTTTCATCCGCGACATGGTGGCATGATTTTGCCAGCGAGGCTCTCATTAGGCACGATGCTGTTCCCCTTTAACGAGTTTGGATTGTGCGGAATTGAAGGGCAGAACCCCTTTCTTAGATCGCGGCTCATATTTCCAACAAACATGGTCACCTTCAAAGTTGAGGCTTAAATCCAAAAACTGCAGCCTTCCCTTCGTCATTGTTTCATGAGTGAACGCCAATCCGTGTGAATTCAAGTTAAAACAATCCAGCACGTCATTGATTAAGTCCATGCTAACAGTAACGGACTTCGGGGCAAGCACCAAGAAATCATCCACATACCGACAGATTGTGAATTCCCCCAATTTTACGATATCCTTACGTATTCCCTTATCACATTCGGCCAAACATATATCGCAGAGCACTGGCGCTTCGTCTCTGTCCCCTTCTTCGTCCTTGTTTATTCGGCGCTTTCCATTCAGTGATGTACCAACTAGCCCATTTATCTATTTTATAATGCAGAAAGATTGAGAAACGTCTTGTGGGCTATGTTGTGTTTATAATGAAACGAACAAGGTTCTTTTGTTCCTTAAATTTAGCCCTTGGAGTCAGTCCAGGAGTGTTTTTTTATTATATTGCTTGATGCTGTATTTTCGAAAATTACCTAGCAATTAAGAACAAAAACAAACAAGCGTCATTTCATCAATACATTTTTGTGTTGGGCTGTGGTCATGTTTATACAGCCTGAAAATTGGTCTGCCACCGACGGGCTGTAGGTGAGAAATTTAACCAGTGCAGTACAACCGCTAGCCTGGGGTCTTTAACGTGCATCCCGCAGTAGTGATACTCGACCGCATGCCGGTACGATGCTCGTCCAGATCGAAAAGGGTAGGGGTGGAGATTCTTGAAATATTCTTCTCAAGTTTAGCAGTCAACGAATGAATAGAGACTGGTGAACATTTGTCGAACATTTACAGTTACATTTGCAGTAGGTGCAAAGATTCAACGGCCTTTGGGATTGGGTATACGTAGCAGAGCGCGTTGGATGGAGTACAGTTCACACGGAAAGAATAAAAACACAGAAATTATACGATTATACACACACAGTTCTTTCAACGAGCAACTACATTTAAATGATGCCCATTACACTATGATGAACCACTTTGGTCACAGAGAAAATTAAGTGAAGACGAAAATACTAGAACATACTAGAAAAAGATAAAGATAAAGATAGCTGAATTTAGCTTCCTGAAATGGAAGAAGAAAAAGAAAAACGAAGCAAAAAGAAGAAAAAGAAAAAAAGACGAAAAAAAAGAAGAAAAAGAAAAAGAAGGAAAAAAGAAAAGAAAAAAAAAACGAAAAAGAAAAACTGACAATCTGAGTAGGTATTATACGTTTGCTTCTTCGTTTTTTTTTTATAATTTGTTTTCCGCTGTCACGTTTTCAGCTTAATTTATTTGGCGCTTTAATATTTTTTCAAGTCTTTCAAGTATTACGGCTTGTATTCCTTTTTTTCCTCCTCTATTTGTAATCATTTAAAAAGTTAAAAAAGCAAAACAAGAAATGGACGAGGAAGAAAACAAATACGACACAGACAGGCGCTAACTCAAAACTGATATTTTATCCCAGTCAATCAGACCAGACATGCGCGAACAAATTCGCCACTCATGCCTCCACTTCAGATCAAAATCTACAAATGGCACACTTCTAGATACGTGTCCAAAACACTTCTAAATGAAACCGCTCAGAAAAAAAAAACCCATCTGTCACTCCGAATAATAGGTTGCGTGCTGACGCATTTGTCACCTGATACTCTGATAAAAAAAACGCCACGTGTCTCCTTCAGTCTTGTTACGGGCTTTTTTTTTAAATTGTTAGTTCTAAAAGGTTCACACCCACAACGCACGCAGTAAACCGCAAGAATCCCCCCCCCTCCCCCGACTTATCACAGACCCCAAGCGGGTGTTCACGCACAGTCTCCTTAAAACATCGTCCCGTCTGTTCTATGTAAACGCGCCCGCATGTTAGTGGTTTCTCATAAAGGACTTTAGGTGTGTATACTCTAAATTGTGTGAAGTGCTTCTTCGAGCACAAGACACGCTTGTGACTTATCACCATAAAACAAACATTTTCCAGCTCGCACGGCGCAGAAACAAACATTAACTTCGCATCTTAGAGCTATCGTCTGCAGATTGTGTGACACCGTATGCAAATGATGAATCACTTGAATCTTCGATTGCTTAATTTTGTCTTGTTGATCACCCTTTGTGCTGGCTCTATGCTTGATTATTTGAAGGATGCTTTCACACACACTGGGAATGAAGCAACAACAACAAAACCTTAGCCAATTCAGGACATTTAGGCCTACATTGCCGTGGATTGCGGATGTGCGGCACATCTAGATAGGTGTACAGTGCTGGGCAGAAGCGGTAGTCAACTGACTAGAGAGATAGTCGAAGGAGAAAATATTGCCAAATATGTAAGCACTTATTGCTCACTTTATCAGGAAAAGAATTAGCTTATCTTAGTAGTTTATCTTATTAGCTCACGCGGCTGTCATTTAATAGGATGTAGAAGAAAAAGAAGCCAACATTCATCAATCTATCAAAAAGGCGTAGAAGGAAAAGAAGTGCAAAACTAGAGATTGAGTTGTGAGTCAGCGCTGTGTGAGTGTTTTGTCTGCTGTGATTGTGTCCCTAAGTGTGCCTGGTTTTTGTGGCCTGTGGTGACGTGTGTTTGTTTGGATTCCCTACTCGCGCTGTTATTTTGAGCGAAGTTCCGGAGAAGCGCCAGCAGCGCTACGTACACTGCGCTAAGATGGCCGCCCCCGATTTCGAAACGACGTTTTGACGTTGACGACGTATGGAAACCGCGAAAACTGCGTCCAAGAAAGGCATTGTTTGGTTGCCGGGTGCCTGGGCGCCTTCTGTGCTGACTTCCGTTCTGTTTTCCGACGCCAAGTGCCAGCCGGCAATCAGCGTAGTTTTGTATTTCTGCGTGTCACCAACATAGCAGCAACATCGCGATGGCAATGCTGTGCGTTGTGAAATGAACTGAACACTGAAATTATCGCCGATGTGACCGTGTGTTCGCGTATCAGTGCTGTAACAAGATGAGATGACGTAAACTGTCGGGTATTGATGCTGCTGGTCGGGCCACGATCGGAGGGGTGGGGTGTCGCTGGTTGACGTTCCGCTTTATATTAAAGAGTTTAAGACACCTTGAGGGATTAGGTGCAATCGATCGACGTAGGTATAGTCTTGTTGGAACGCTGGTCTGAACTGTAGTTCCTATCATACAGTGGCTAATGTCACTCTTGTCTGCGATGTCCTGTTGTCTCCTCCCCGAGAGCGATTGCGCTCTGGGGAAAGGACTGAGAAGTATGGTAATATGACGGAAAGTACAGATTTACAGTTTAGAATTTTAGCATTAAGCAAGGATGGTAGGTAAAATCGTCAAAAAAGAAGCTATCCTTCATTTTTCTGTTTAAATATACTACTACTCCTGGAGAAACTGCCCTCCAAGTGACTCGTTGGGATGAGCGATAGGCGTTTACGAGCTCACCACGGCGTAGCTCCGTACACTTAACACCTGCCGCAAGTCGCGGCTTTGACTGCATTCAAGTTGATCGAAAAGTGATTTTTTTGCCCGTGAAGCTTCGCTTCCACCTCTACATACATTAATTCAAAACGAAAAGTGCAGCCGGAGGCCAACATCACAAACAGAAACAAGTACTACAAGAGAAATACTGGCTACGACATGCCGTGCGGGGAAGCAAACACGTGGCTTGGAACCGCAGTGGAGCGGCTTGATTTATTGGTGTTCAAATAATTGCAGGCTTGAGCGTTTCCGTTTTACTAAGAGATTCATCCCCTGAGCAGTTCAAGATATTCACAGAGGTACGACATTCCTAAAAAGAAAATCAACATGCTGCAAATATTTTGTACTTAGCTGGTCACCGATAAAATCCGTACCTTTCAAACGACCATCATAAAAGGCAAAAACGCAGAGCTCAGAAATAGTTATCTTGTTAGTATGCTCTTGAAATTATACTTGTGTGCACTGTGCCGTATGTATCTATTCGCTCAACAGATATGTTCAGCTGATGGTAGTCATGTATCTTCCTGTGTGCGTATAATAAAGGTGCCGGAAGGGCCCGAAGTGTAATGGTGGTGTGAGCAATAAAAATATTTTTGTAGCACCTGAATTGTGCGGTACCCAGCTCCACCTGGCCTAGCCACTTGTAATTACTCTGCTTGACTCTGCCGTCTAGTGGCAAGCGATTTAACCTTCTTTCACGCTTCGGAATAATTTCTGGTTACCGTGCAACAGCTGCTTCGAATTTGCTCCTATAGAGAGCAGCTTTTGGTTTCGCGAATAGTTTACCACTCCTCCGTGATGTGCGGTCGACGAAGGAATTGTGGCCCGATGAATAGCGAAGGTAAGACGTAAAGTGCGCGAAGTAACTGGGTACCGGTTGTCTACGTTTAACATCGCAGCGCTGATGATGAGAAAACTGAATGACTGCTTTCGAAACGCAAGTTTCTGTACCTGCGGGGGGAATCTGGCTCGGAAATAAACACAGTTCGTGGAAAGCTCATGTTTCGCTTTTATCGGCTGCTCCTCTCGCCCCGTAAAATAGACGTAGCGTCCTCGTTAAGCCTTATTGAGTTCGATTTGCTCGAAATGGGGCCGCCATAATGAGATGAAGGCGACGGAAGAACTTCGCTTCCTTGCGTTCAGGACGAACGTTTCTCCCACTCTGAAGGAACATATGTGTCAAGAGCGTTCCTCCCTTTAGGGAGGACGATAGTTAACCTTTTTTTTAAAGAGTGTAGTGCGTTCGAAGGGCCGAAAATTACCACGGGACGACATCAACCAGTGACTGTGATTAGAAAACTTGACATGGGGAGTATTTTCCACGCTTCATTTTATCAGAATGTTCTTCATTCGCTGACGAAGCAGCTAGACCTAACCGTGGAAAGTGAGACCGCTGATATATGTTCGGGATTTACGCCACCGTATGAAGTGTTTCTGTCCGGTTCTTTCTTTCAGGCAATTTCTAATTTTACTGTAAAATTTAGTTACCACTGACAGTACTACAAGACGTCTTTTGTAGCGTGGTGTTGAGCTGAACTGACAGTGCTTAAGACCTGAGACAACGACACGATCGACCTTCATAACAATCGGTGTAATAAATAATTTTCAGCGCTCTCTATTTGCCTACCGCCTGCTATCTGATCGCGTAATTCCCCAAAATGCCCTGGAGATTCTGAAATCAATTCAGGTGTCTGGTAGCGGCCGTTTCCAAGTTCCAAGCATCAACAATCATGATCAGAGGTCGTCTTAATGCTTCCATTTTTTATTCTTGGCTTTCCTTGAATATTTTTATTATACTCTTATCAGAGGGTGACTAGGCATGCCTTTTATTTTAGTAACAATATTGTTAACTGGTCCCTGGGCAGTTCTAATTTCAAAACCAGTCTGAACGTCCACGACCGTAGCTGTGAGCCTTTCGACAATCGCTTTTCGTAATTAAGCAGTAAAAACACTCATCAAAATATTTTAGCTGCAGGCCAGCCTTAATCATTGTTAAATAACGTTTTCCAAGCCCTTATTTGAGTAAGCTTTTAAGAAAAGACATTGATAAAGAACTAGCTCTACCATCGAAGTTATCTGTGTTTTCGTGTTGCCGGCCCGAAATTCGCTTAGTCAGCCATCAGGCCAACACAGGTTGTCCAACACAAGTTGCTGCTGTTTTTGTTGGCAAAAGCTGTCATATCGAGGCAAAATTTTTTTGGTCGTCCATGTTGTGCTGCTGTTGCCGCGATGTGACTGGTTCGTGGGACAACACGGCGAGTGGGCAACAAGATCCCCGACTGTTGGACAACCTGTTTTGTTGCTGTTCCCGTCGTGCTGCCTCAGTGTGAAAAAGTATTTTCTGCTTTTAAAGGGTGCAGTGAAAGTTGAAAAAAAGGCATCGACTCTTCCTGCCTTCAGGCTGCCTTGTCAAAAAGTTGCCATCACGAAGCAGCGACCAACGGAGTAGCGAAAGCATCCTTCATAGAATCAAGCGCAACGCTAGCACATATGATGGTCAACCAAACGAAGTTATGAAATCAAAAGATTCAAGTGATTCCTTATTTGTTTTGGGTGTTACAACCTAAAGAAGTTAGCTCTAGTATATGAAATTAATATTGTTTTTTGTCTGCGCCGTGCAAGCTGGCAAAAGATTGTTATATGATAACGAGGTAGAGGCGTGTTGAGGTCTCGAAAAAGTACGTAACGAAATTTACAGCCTGCACAACTAATGTTGTTTATAAGATATCGTAACATGCGGGCGCGTTTAGATAGGACCGACGGGACAATGTTTTAATGAAAGGGCGCGTGAGCATCGACTTGCGGTCTGTAATAAGTCGGGGGGGGGGCGCATCTAGCAGTTCACTGCATGCGTTGCGGGTGTGAGCATCTTTTAGAACAAACGAAGTTTATTTAAAGTGCCCGTAAAAAGACTGAAAGAGAGATAGTTGAGGCGTTTTAATGTGAAAGCATTAACTGTCCTAATGAGCGCCGCCGGCGTTGTTTGTAGCCGTGAAAAACGGCAGTCTAATTCCGTCTGAACGGAACCCCATCCAAATTCCGTCTAATCGAAATGAGCAATACATTTCTATTGACTGCACCGCATCATAGGTCAAATTTCTATTGGCTGCACCGCGTCATAGTTCCAAGGAAGGCCACCCTACAGAGAAGCTCTCTTCCTGGTCGCTGAGGCACCTACGCCGTAAAAGGGAGAGAGTGGCCGGAGGCCCAGAGGGCGGGAGGAGAGCGGGAAATTCTCGCTTTCTCTCCCCGTGAACGACTGTATCGCGTGTTCTACTTCGCTTAAGCCAACCTGACGCGGACGAGCGGGGTGCACTGACCGCCCCCGCGCCGCGGAGGATTGGGCGCCCTGCGGCTCTCCTGCGTCGCCGCGGACAGCGGGAAAGCGTTGCTCCTAGGAATGCTTTCGCGTTCCTACACGTAAGCAATCGTACGTGTCCTCCTGTAATTTTTTTTGTTATCAGAGCATCGGGTGACAAATGCGTCAGCAAGCCGTCTATTGTCTTCAGTGCAAGAGAGGTTTCTTTTCTGGACGGTTTCGTCTAGACGCGTATGGCTCAGGTTTTGGACAGATGTGTAAAATTGCGTCATTTGTAGTTTTGAATCGGAAGTGGAAGCATGAGTGGCAACTTTGTTCGCGCATGTTCGCTGGTCTTATTGACTGGGACAAAAATATAAGTTGGGAGTTAGCGCCTGTCTGTGTCGCGTGTGTTTTCTTCTTCGTCCTC
>JAZHYW010011385.1:0-17827 GCA_037355805.1 Ixodes ricinus | reverse complement strand
AGCTTTGAGAAGGAGAGAATGAAAGAAATAGTCCCCTTTTATCCTCGCAATTTCACCGCGAACATGAAGCTCCTGAATCAGTGGCGGTCCGTACGAGTATACTTGGGCCAGACTTAGGACCAGTACGCCTCTGCAAGGTCACTGAACATTCCAACCCGATATCGTTTCGTGACACCTTTAAGTTGCGGCGCATGTAGAGTTCTCCAGGTGCGTTTAAGTTTCCGACCGCTGCTTGTTTGTGCAGAATTCTCAGATGCTCGAACAATGCCATACCGCCCGACACGTAGAAGTATAGAAATGGACAATCTCCGATGAGAAGTGTTGCGACGTCATTCCGCCTATAGAAAGAATGGTCAGCGGAAAAGAAAATGTTTACACGATTTCGTGACAATGCGATCGCTTGAACACTTGCAGGTAAAACTCCAAACAAAACATTCGACTCTCTACGCATATTAGCTGCCAGGCGGCGAGGAGCTACAACGCAGGATTGAGGATCGTCAGAGACATGTTTCGGTTAATTCCAGTGGTGTCGGCATTCTTGGTGCGTCACTCTGATTTTGTCTTCGTTTTAACGACGTTTTTTGTGTCGGTATTCAATATTGCGCTAGGGAATGAGGCAAAAAGATTTACGTGAAGTTATTTTCGTACATAATTTATTAAAGTGATTTTTTATTTAATATAATTTAGTCAGTCAAATGTTTATTACGCGTCGTCGAGTTATGTTTCAGCAGAAATGCTGAAAGGATCAGTCTTTGCCCAAATGAAGCTTTAGTGGATGGGAGAAGGTGGCAAAGGATAATAAGTTACCTTTACGCGTATATAATTTTGAATTTATAAACAAAGTTTTTCGAATTTCTTATTGAAGAAAGCAAGTCGGGCCGATCCCCTATATCAGACGTGGTTTACCTACGTGCACCCTCGCAAGCTTTTTAGTAGTTTTTTTTTTTAAATTAAACATTTTACGAAAATCTTGTCAGGGAGCTTTTGTAGATGGTTTCCGCCGTCCCACAACGCTCTCCGCAACCCTCTACGAGATCGGGTTTCTTCAGTCAAGGCTAACGGCGCGCAGGCGCAGTATACCAGTCTCTTCGTTGCGGATATAGCTTAGCGGAGGAGGAAAGCCGCGTTTGCGAAAACTCCATATTGGCTTCTAAATCTCGAAACCGAAAGTTCTGAAAGATTTGCATCTGGTCCCATTCGCTCGCGATATATTTGAGAGGAGACTCGACGTCCAGCGCGCGACAACAGGGAGTTATCGTGACTCCGATAACGATACCCTGATGTTCAGCCGATGCAATTTGCACATGCATGGTGCACGGTATCGTTATCGGGGAATCGGAACGATCTGCTAAAACTCTCTACAGCCTCCTTCTTTTCGTGCTCTCTGTGAAGTAAAGCTGTGGGAACTGCGCATGCGAAGACGATTCTTCGCCTCGGGCGAATCTGGTTTCTGCTCACGCGTCCAGTGCCCACGCCGGTGTGTTGGCAAACTCGGGCTTGTTTGTAAACCCTGCGTTAGCAGCGCATATATCCTCTACGGAGTGTGTCAATCTGGCACGAATCGTTCTTTCTTTTCGAGAATTCGGGCCTCTTGGAACAAATCGCTGTCAATATAAACGATCAGTTATGAGCGAGTGCTCGTCAGGCTTACGCGTCGTATCTTGTGCCCTCTTCTTGTGCGTTTTGTTTTATGATGAAACGGTGCCGACGTGGCCCAGTTTTGAACACTTCGTGGATGTCGGTCGTTGTCGGTCGTTGTTGTTTGTCGCTCTAGGGGACTCATCGTCACTGACATGTTAAGAAACGTCGGGCGTGTCTTCTTATGCGGAGCGATAAAATAAGGTTGTCTGGGCCCGCCACGCCCTTCGTGTTTTTTAAGTTGGCAGGAACGATGGTGTCAAACACCTAGACTGCTGCCCTGCATGGATACATTTTACTCCATCGAATCGGGGATTTTCACCTTGAGAAATAAATGTTATCAAGCGGCCACCGTGCGTTCGTATTACGTGTATTGAATCCCGAACACGCGGACAGGTCGAAAGTCTTAGCAACATATCCCTAACTACTTAATATACATATATTGTTCAATATTAATCTTGTGGTATTTTGCAGTCACTATCAATGGAGGTGCTTCCACTTCTTACGGACATCCTGCGCCCAGCCCGCACGGCTATTTCGCAAAGCGGAGTAACGGAAGTAAGGTGTGTGTTCCGGCACTGGGAAATCTTACGTGTAACAAGCGCCAGATGTTCAGGATAAAGCACAGATGTGAGAGATTCTGTGTACGACGTAAGTAACCTTTGCTTAATGCCCAATTAAGCACCGCTAGTTGACAGAGTTTTATTAATTTTAACCCCGTCACTGTTTTTGAGTTCTTTCGAGGGTTTCTGACCCTCGCTTAATTGTTGTCTTCAAAATCAAACTTTTTTGCCTTCAAAATAAAATTTCTGGCCACAAGCGAAATAGGAACAAAATGTTAAAATATCAGACAAACTAAGCCATGAGCGAGCCTGGGTCGTCGAAAACTATCGAGTGCGTGAACCATTGAAAGCTGACGAGCTGTACTCGTCCTCAACGATTTGGGGCACGGCCCCACGTTGGAATGTTAGTCTCGTCAAAAAACGAGGTAAGGGAATCTATGTTATCTGCATAACAAAAGCTTAAGAAAACAAAAACAATATTTTTTTACTGAAAATAATTATTTAGTTAGCATGTTTTGAGAGCAGAAGTATCACCGTCTGGGCGTGGGAATAAAATTCCAACAAAATCAACAAGCACTTCAAAACTATCGATGACTTTATTGCGTTGTGTCTGCAATAGGCAGAATTGTAACCAAAGTTCCTCTATCGGGAGTGAATTGTAATTTGTGTTGTATTGCTTTATGTGCGATGGCAATTTGGTGTATTTTTTTGTATACGGGTCCCAAACAATACAAACATATTATAGTTTCGGTCTAATCGGATAATTGAAGGCTAATAGTTCGACACTTGCAGTAGCATGCTTCAAGTTATGTCTTACCGAACCCAGCTTTCTAGCGGCCGACGTGGAAATGGTGTTATTGATGGTTGAACCAATTCGAGTTTTTAGTAATACCCAATCCGTTGTATCTGTATACTCATCAATTTGAGAAATTACAACCTTATTAAACTTTAAATAAGAAAAACAAATAACTTTCTTTTTTTTGTGCCGGATTTGAAGATGCAATGCTTTTCAAGATGTGCCCTCACAAACCGAAATTCCTAAATAATATTTTGTTACTTCTTGCTTATGTGTCACGCTATTTTGGAACTTAGTCTATAGTAAGTTCTATTAGGCTTGGTTGGCGTGAGACTGAGAGCCACAAATGTATGCGTATTGTCTTTTCTTTTGCGCTGCATAATCGTTTGTAGCCCGGTCGCGGTCAGCCGTAAACGAAGCCAGAACTTTGTCAAGCCTATTGCCGCTTCTTTGTTTCTCACCTCCTCCATCATTTTGTATTTATCGAAAATAAATATTATTATTGTTATACTCAATGCATCGCACCAAAGTTCTTGATCGCTCTGGCAAGAGTGCGTTAAAGCTGGTTGTCAAGGGTAGAACTTTCTTTAAATTAAACACAATCCTCTTCAAATAGACGTAAATTTGCTAATGGGCTACTGAGATCAAAGAATGTCACTACGTAAATTCTGAAACACGAAAAATACAGACTCGCAGTAAAATTTATTTATGGTAATTATAAAATAACAGACTTTCCTTCCAGTAAAAGTGAACAAAGTACCGACTCTGAAGCGCCGCCGTAATATAGCTCGTTAGTGCATTCTTTGTAAAACCAAAGGTCACTTCTTGATACAAAAACGTATTTGCAACCACTTCCCACACGACGGACTAGACGACATCATCAGCATTCGTTAAATCGCTTCTTTGCGCGCATTAATTTGTTTAAATATTCCTTATTCCCTAGCACAATCGAGGACTGAATTCTCTTTCTCGTGATTTTATTTCATCCACAGATTTTTACTCATCACTAAATAGGGTAGTTTAAACTATTTTTTACAGTCGTTCCTTTTCAGTTATGTCATCCGTTTATTTGCCTACAGAAATGCGTATCATCGTTAAATCTCACCTTTTTTATTTACATTATCGCGCAGTGTTCTAGACTTTTTTTTACCTAATGTTTTCCTTTTTATGTGCATTTGCTTGTTTAATCTGCCTTATGAAGGTGCGCTTTGCTGGTTAAATGTTTTTCCTTTTCTGCCCAGTGTCGGTGTTTTGGAAGTGTTGGTGCGCATTTGCTTTTTTTGCATAATTTGAGCAATGAGGTTTCCACATTTGTACATGTTTATGAAACTTCTGACAATTATTTTTATTTTTCTTTGTTATGAAACGTTTGCTCGTTCTCAGATCTTCTACGAGATTTAAAGCATTTCCTTCTTTGTTTTCCCTGCCTGGAGCGTTCATTTGGTCTGCTGTATGCTATAAACTAACATAAAAAGTGAGGTATTTTCGCACAAGCAACGCTAGTTTTTTTTTTTTTTTTGCAAACTTAGCTGTGTTTTATCGTGATTTATGTGTTCGGTTCTGTGAGAATGTACTTTCTCATATACCTGCAGGCCCGCATGATCCTATAGATAAGCAGCGTGCTACGCGCATATATAGTACACAGGATAGCACCGTACTTCTTAAATTTCAGTGTATCTCTTCAATATTGGGATTCAGTGGCATTTCGCACAGAGGTACGGGATAGTTATAGACTTCCGCAATCCTCTCACTGACTAATTGTTTCCGGTTCATCCTTAGAAGAAAATGGCAATGGATCGTTGTATAGAAAACCGGAAGACGACACAACAACATCGAAGTACTACTACGATAGGAAGTACAACATGTGCCTTTCGGTGCCTCCATCCATTGAATGCACTCCGCACAAGCTCTACAAGAAGCTCAAGAGGTGTCAAGAGCTTTGTGAAGGTTGTGAGATTCATTACCCCGCAATTGTCTTATGCAACCGATGGTGAATGATGATTGCGCGCAACAAGTGTACGCTCTGGCCCGGGCTCTTTGGAATCCGCAGTTGTATGTGAGGAAGACGCGGTCGACATTCCTGGGGGAACGACTGAAGCGCTTGCGCGGCGTTCGTAGATGAGCGTTCGCCTTTTTTGTCGCTCTAAATTGACTTATGTATTATATAAAGCCACTCACAGTTCAAAAGCCGGGTGGCTTATTAAGTTTCGCTTCGGAGTGGCTCTTCCATATTCTTACCGGCGAATGCCGCAATCTGATTGGGTGTGTGACGAGAATGAGATGATATAGGGAGCCACCACTCTCTGCATGCGTTTCTGGAGCTGCCAGTGACATATAATGGGCATCAGCGCCGAGTAGAGTGCAGAGAGAGGATAGCCGAGTGTGTACAATATGCCTGTTTCAATAAACCATCAAGCAACATTGTGTGGTCGCCATTTCTGGGCGATTGGGTCCGAGCTCGGGCCCAACGCTGACATAGCTCTCGTGTCCAATACATGCTCAGGGTACGGGGTCACGCAATGGATGACTCGGATAAGTGTCGGAGCAGCTACTGGATGGAGCGAACTTTCGAAAAGGCTCTATACTGCTCGCCTGACAATCCGCATGGCAGTTACGAGAGAAATATGGACGTGATTGAGGCTAATTCTTTTGGGGAAAATAACCAGAGAAGGTTTCCGGTCGGCTGATAGGTGGCGCCGAACATTGGAGGAACGTCATCCATTCTGTCTCCTTTAATATCGTCAGCCAATCAGAAGGGCGAAGCGGTGTATTGCGGTTATAGTCACGCAGCCTCAAATAAAAAGAAAAAACAAAGTGGCGAGATTTTCTAGTGACTCGTCTTTGGGTCATGCCACCAATCACACTTTTAATGGCTTAATTGAATAAAGATATGCTAATGATTGGTGATCACTCTTGGTTCGTGATCGGTTTTTCGCCATTCTTTTTGACTCCTGCCGCGAACTGATTGGCAGCGTAGCAAACTTTGATGATCTGGACCCACCGCGCCCATCGGTGTCTGTCTAGGGAACTCCGATTTAAGCAAGTGCGCGAAGCAGCCTCTATCCGTTCTGTTTTTCCGGAGTTTCCGCATTCTGTTGGACCATGTCCCACATTAAAGTGTTTTCCGTGGGGCTGGAAAAAGTATCGGGAACGAGGGTCCTAAACCCGTACGCACGTTCTCGTTTTGTGTGTGTCTGACTGTAATCATTACATCATAGAGCGCGATTATGCTTTGTCTTTCATTAAAGCACGGGACGCTCCGCCAGGAACCAGCACCCCCAGTTCGACCGAAGGCCTTCCAGGTTGCGTAAGTGTTTACTCCAACTACATCACACACAAGACAGTCTGCCGACACTGTCCGAGGCTGGCTGAATGAATGGATGGATGTTAATAGTTGTACCTTTTGTAACGGGCGGTAGCTTGCGCCACCTAGCTTAAACCTAAAAAGACAAACATATGATTCCTCCCGCCCTTTTAAGCCAATTTTCTCCCTTACCCTATCACCAGGCAGTGTGGGATATCACCAGAATGACCTTTAGAGGATCGGAAAAACAAAAAAACAAAAAAAGAAAACAGCAACAACATTACTTTCGCCTTTTCCCCTTTTGTTTTCTTTTCGCGTGACTGTTTCGTCCACATTGGTCATACAAAAACCGTCTTCAGACATATTCCAAGCATAGGCTATATACACGGAGGTAGGAAGCTTCTGGAGGTGACATGATGCTGTGCAGAGGGATACGCACAAAGACGACGAGCGTCGTGACAATGCACTTTTGGGCGCTGCCTGATTGGCTTAATCGGATCGCGTAGCGTGGGCCACGGTCGGTCCTCAGGTGAAACGGAGTATATATGCGGAGCGCAACGTTCGTCTGCTTCATACACAGGGTGTTGCTATGATGGCAGAACGCCGAGCTCTTATTGGCTGATTGGAAAAGAAACTAGTGGGTACACCTCAAGGCGTGTAGCATTGAGGTCTACCCACTATCCTTTCGATCAAAGCCAGTCAGAGCTCGGCGTCGTTCTGACGTCACCGCAACTGATTCACAAGAAGCAGACGAACTTGCGCTCCGGATAGTGTAAGACGTGTGCAAACTGAGACAAAAATGTGCAAACATATAGAGTTAAAGAACTATTTTCGCAAAACGAGAAAAACGTTTTCGAAAATCTTTTATTGGGGACTGAGAATAGCGGTCATTAAAAATGACTAGGCTCGAGTTAGTCGAACTACGATAGATTTATTGAAAATGATAAAAACGCCTCAAATGACCCGTTTTGCCCCCAAATCCGGGGTAAAATGAGGCAGTATTATAGTGGTTCAAAATGAGACACCCTGCCGTAAAAAGAAAAAGACAGCTCAGCTCTTGCGCTCGAAACACTGCGAAGTACAGTGCAGAGCCGTGTATTCGGAGAGTTTGGACAATAGGCGGAGCAAAGGCCGCCGCTAGCGCCGAATATTCCCCCCACGCTTAGAGCGTAAACTAAATTTGTGACACAGCGTCGACCAATCAGGAGACCTCTACTCCATCTCACAAATGTCTGCAGTGAAGACAAAGGCACAGGCGCGTGAGCCTAGCTCAGCGAAACGCTTTTGTTTGCACGAGACCTCGTGCATAGGAGGCACTTTCCAAAGCCACGCGCTCGTGCCCACGCCTTTGTCTGCACTGCTAGAACAGCGTCCTGAGACTGGCTGAAAGAAAGCAGTGCAAAGGGTGGGGTGCGCGAGCGTCTTGAGACGCGGAGTCCCGCTCGGCCAACGCTCGGCCTCAAATTATACTTCGTTTCACTTTATCTGCGAGCGAAGCCAAAGCCATGAGGCGCGAGACCAGCGCTTTTTGCATTTCTCCCCAGCTCGCGCGCTCGAGCAAAGCCTGAACGCACGGAGCTTCCGTGCTCGCGCTTCCAGTTTTGCCTTCGCTCGCACATAAGGTGAAACGAAGTATGGTCGTGTCACAAATTTAGAGCACACGACCACCGCTAGGGGCTGTTTCTGCGGCCTGTGGTTGGCCCCGAGATGCTCGCCTATTCAAACCAATGTATGGCCAAACTCTCTCAATAAACGGCTTCTGGTACAGTGTGGTTCCCTATATGCGATCTTCGTGAGCCCACTCTTCGTACGCCGTGCATTAGATCCACACAGATATTTCTGCTTCGTTGTTTTTTTTGCACCCGAGGCACTGCCAGTCGTATTTGAAGCTCGTCAACTCGGTTTTCAGAACGCTTTCCGCTTTACCGACTAAAGACACGATGCGAAAAAATTAACCGAGAATCGGACGGAACTATGACCCTCCGAAAACCATTGAATACGCGATTTTCCGAAGCCGAGCCACATGGAGCATCTTTTTCCCCACGGAAATCGCGATGCTTTACGTTTCTTACGCTCCGACCCTTCCGAAAAATCGGAGGCTCCGTCCGAGAAATATCTGGCGTTTCAGATCTCTCGAATCGTTTCCGATTTTCGCAGAAGGGGAGGAGCCTAGCTGCCGTCCCAATTTCGTTTGCGGTTTCCGCAGTATATTGGGTCGTTGATCGCATCGTGTGTTCCAGCCTTTATTCAGCGAACAAACACCCCGCGGAATATCTCGCTCACCATAAGTAGACTTCCTCCTTGGTTTCATCTGTTTCACAGTAGGTGAAATCAGTCTCAACGACCTGCTCATTTATTGTACGTGAGTCCGAAAAGTGACTTTTCCATACACACAACATGCTGGATAAACTGTTTATCTTGCTGGTCGGAAACAGCTCGCCGTTTGAATGCTGACCGACTTTTATAAAGCACTACCTTTTCACAATCGTTGAGTTTCTTTGTACGCCTTTGAAGTGCATCTCTAGGTAGCCCCGAAGGGTTGGACTGCAACACGAATAGCATAAAGCTGCTGACGTAGGCTTTCATGCGTTTTTTTAACCTAATTTTTGCACCATAAAGCCATGGCTTCTACGTTTTTTCTTTTGTACTTCCAGGTCTTTGTAAAAGAAAGAGACTATAGCCAACAAAGACTGAGTTGGGAGAAATATAATATTACAATAAGACTTCAGTGGGCTAGTTGTTACATATCGGTTATAAAAGTTAGAAGGCGCGAACTGAGACAGGACGGAGAAAGACACACGTACAACGAGGACAGACGCTTGTCCTTGTCATACATGCGTTTTTTTTCGTCCTGTTACAGTTCGATCCCTTTTTAACCTTTTAATCCATATGTATACCAACTAGCCTCAACCAGAATCTTATTGCAGCCCATTTCTTCTACTCTCGACTTTTTGCCCTTATCATCACGTCAAGCACCAGCCACCGCCAGTATTAACCTGTTTGGCGTATTATATTACGACTGTTGGCTGCAATAATGTCGCATTTTGCTCCTTGCATATACTCTATTTGAAGAATTTTATTGTCATAATACCCAAACTCTAAATCAATAAAGTTATATCTATGATTAACCAACGAAATAGGTAAATGACGATGAGTTTATTTCTTGTACAGCAGCTTTTCCAAGCTCAGTGGCACGACGCCAGAAAAACACGAGTGCAGGAATTTCACCACAACCTGGAGGCTCTCAGACCCACCGACAATAAGTGGCATTTCCTTTGGCCAGTGTGGTTTCCTAATCGTGATGTATTTACTATGAAGTAAAACGGTCAAGTTCCGCGGTTTATCGGTCAAAGTATCGAATTGTTTGCTCAGAAAGCATCGCATACAGATGGCGTTAAACTCAGAATGTAACATTTTGCTCCATGTCCAAAGGGATCGTACAGCACTTTCAATGGACTGCATAAATCAGTTTCTTTAGGAATCGAGCTAAAAGTTGCTACAGACGTCGCAGAAAATGGCGTATTTTGCGTGTCTAGATTAAAAATAAATGTGCTTACCTGAGTAAAAAGTGCAAAATTTAAGACTAAATTTGGCACCTACGGCAGCCGTCTATAAATGAAAAACACCAGGGTGATTCGACAGCAGAGAGATGGCGGCAGCAGTTGTCATAGCTAAGATAGCCCGAAGAAAATTTCTCTTGTTGATTTTGTTTTTATTCAAAGTGTTTGATTTGACAAAAAAAAAAAAAATAAAGGAACAAAGTATGCACTACACCAAAACAGCTTGCACCGCATTTGGCTCAAAACATAATATGCCACCGGCGATCATTGTCGGCTCCCTGGCTCTTCCCTGTCTCCATCTGTCGGCTTTGCGCAAATCAAACACCTCTTGTAAGCAAACAGATGCCGTAGGTAGTGAATTCACATTCCCAGTATTTTACTCATTACTCAGGTAAGCCCGTCCTTTAAAAACTTGGCACTCCAACGAAACCATCTTCGGCCGCGGCCACCTGCTAAGATGCCGATTTATGCGGTTCTTTCAACACCATTGGGTGCTAATTTTGCAATTGCGCCTATTTTATGTCAATTGTTTCCTGTCTTTTAAAAAAAAAGTTTATCACACTTTTTTATTGTATAACTTATTAACCTTGTGGTCTTCCCCTACCCTGAAGTATTAACATGCAGCGTTTTTCTTTCAGTGATACATCGCTTCTGCTCACTTCGAGAAAGAAAGGAACCTAAACCGAGGACATTCATCTACAATTTTGGCTTATGGGATCTACATCTTTGATTGAAGTACAGTTAGATCAAACAAACATAACTGGCTTGCCCCCCCCCCCTCCCCCTAGTATCGAAATGTTGTCATTAAAACTGCTATTGTCGTGGGAAGTGGTCTTCTGGTCCACTAATGTATAATTTGGTGCCGTCAATACTTTGACTGAGTAAAATAATGAGTGTGGTGTTCGCGCGAACTGTGTAGCATACAGTGTATATTTATGGCCTCAAGCCGGGGGATCGGTGGCCGAGTGGTCTAGCGCACACCAGCTCGGAGCACGTGGAGCGAAAGCTCGCGCTGCAGAACCCAGGATACTGGGTTCAATTCCCGCCCCTGCCCGTTTCGATCTGGATGAGCATCGTACCGGCGTGCGGTCGTGTATCACTACTGCGTGGTGCACGTTAAAGACCCCAGGCTAGCGGTTTGTACTGCACTGGCTAAATTGCTCATCTACAGCTGGGAGACTCGTCGCCCTTGGAGGCAGACCAAGTTCTAGGCTGTATAAACATACACACAACCCAATTTTTGGCCTCAAGCAAATAACTAAAATTAAATCAAAAGAAGCTTGACGTAGAGCATTTGAGTGTGATAATGTTCACGACTCTATTAACTGTTATTGACGAGGCCATCGGCACCAGCAGGTGATGAAGCAACCTATTTGTCGTCAACAAACCTGATTTATTTCGATGAGACTCACCCTTCAAGAGGTACTCCGGTGTTTTGTTCATACAAAGATTCATGGCCTTGTGTTGATGAATACGATTGCCCTGGACGAGGTAACACACGGATGACGAGAGGCGATGTGTATCTTTCAAAACTTCGTCGTTACTGTGCAACACTTTTTCTTTTTAACGCTGTGGCGTTCACAATACTTTTTTTCACTGGTGAGGTTAAATGTAAAGCTCGAGAGCAAGGTCACTAAAGGCCCTATCACACCGAGGCAACAGTTGGACAACTCTATACGGCAACACAAGGAAATCGTGGTGCCGGTGGCCCTGTCACATGACGGCAACGACAGCAGTTGGGCAACATGTTGCTGCCGCCAGGCAACCGTGTTGGCCGATTTGTTGTCCAACCACCCTGTCACACCGCGCTGATGGTGTGACGGTTTCCATTCAACGAGATGGGGCATCTCAGAGCATATCAGTAGAAGAGGGAGTAAAGGAAACTGGGAGGAAATTGTGGGATGAGAGAATCCAGGAAAAATCAGATTTAACAATATAGAGGGCACAAAAACAAGAAATAAAGACGGAACAGTTTTATGATAATTAATTGTGGAGCTAACTGCTGTTTAAGCTATCGCGAGGTGTTAGAGAACAAAAGATATAGGCTAAATTCTAGGAAAATAGACACTCTATGCGACATATGAAAACGCGAAGGTAGTAGCAGCAGTAGAGTATGCGTTTGGAGAGGGTGGCTCTACCGCGAAAGGAACTATAGAACATGTAATTTTACGGTGCACGGGCTTCGTACCAGACTTTTGGGGGATGACTACGGATTTGGAGGGGGCACTGGGGTTCGCAGACATGGATGGACGAATGGATAGGAAAGAATAGCGGTAACTAAGAGGAAATTGGGAGATTGGTGGAAAATATCTGGGGAGGGGTAAAAATACAGATAAAAATAAGCAATGGAAACACTAAAGGGGGCGGGGGAGGGTTGCATTAAAACAAAATTTATAGAAATTAAAAAAAAGAAGGGATGACGAAATGTTAGGCTAGGGGGCACAGGCTGCCGCCCATCACAAAGAATAGCCGAAAAGAAAACACGATCTTTTGTACGACCGGTCACTATAACCACTAGAAAAACGGGCAAGGCATGTACAAATATACGAAAGGCAAAGATCAAGTAAGACAACGCCGAGTAGGCTCTGCCGTCGCCTTCCATCGTGTTTTCTTCTTCTCCCGGGCAGGAGAAAGCTCTTCGTGTTTATTTGTTTTTGTCTTTTACACCGTTTCACCCTTTCCAACTTCTTCGACGTCTCCCGCCACCTGCACAGACATCAAACGCGGGTCCGTACCCCCTCGATTCGCGGGTTCACAACTCGCGTAACAGACGATGTAGCCTCGCGCGAGGGGGTCGAATTCTCTTTGTCTTTGATGTGCGCTACTGTATTCTAGCACGCTCTTGAGGCACGGCTGAAAAGCGCCCGGCGCGAGGCTAAGAGCATCGTCTTCGAGGGTACGGACGATACTTCTTTTGGTTTACTTGTCTGGGCATGGTGGTCGAGTCCACTCCTCACTTTACAGTCAACTGTCAACATAAAGGGGGGGGGGGAGTTAGGCCATCTAAGGAGTGCTGACAGAGAGAGAGAGAGAGAACGCGTAAAAGTGGTGTGATCCTCTATTGTTTTGTGAGACCGATGGCCACCGCTTCTCTCGCTCTCTATGTCCTCCCTCCCCTGGCCTCCACGAATATTGGTATGAAAGTGAGAACCGATGAACGATCGATAACCCGTAACCGCCACTTTTTCTCTGACTGGTCGAGATTTTCGGTCATGGAGTGTCCGTCGTCTCCATGGTAATCTTTTAATGAGATGTTCAGCATCCAGAGGCATTATGGAGAACGGAAACCTAATGCGTGCGGGAGCGAGTCTGCCACCACGGCCAGAGGCCGCTGCCGACCGCCCAAAACTGGACAGCATCCGATGCGCGCAACAGCGCACGTAGGACAGGGGCAGAAGCCTATAAAAGAAGGCACACGCCCACAGAACGGGGAGATGGACCGTGGTCACGGAGGCGTGCAGTCCGAACGCTCCGGCAATGTTTTACGTTGATACTAACAACCCATTCCTGTTACTCTAATAAATGTAGTTTCTCGTTATGGAAATCCCGGCTTCGTGTTGTTCCTCCCGGATGGGCATGCAGCAAGGCAACCCTACCACATGGCGCCCAACGTGCTTTTGCTGCCCTTCTGTCGGAACGACACGGGGCTGGGTTTCTTCTCTCGGTAAGTTTTTTTCAACTGCGGTGTTTCTTTTCGAAGTATTGCTGGTATTCGCGACAGCGCGATTGCTCGTTGAAGTGGAGCCTCAAAACATTGCTTAGTCACGCGGGGGCGTGTTTATCGCTTTGGGGGCGTGTTTATTTTTCTCGAGTGGCGTATACCGCCTGTTGCCGCACACGTTTTCTTGTCTGCTTGGCGTTTCTGTTTTTTCCCGCCATGTCTCCCACATTACGGTCCGAGACGAAGGATGGCGAAAAGCCTGGAGCAAGCGTGGATCCCGGTGCGGGCTCGGCGGATGCGCAAGCCGAGTTGCTGCTGAAGGTGGCAGCCATGTGTGATGCGGTCACACAGCGTCTCGCTGTGCAGCAGTCACGTGAGCCGGAGCTGCGTCCCCAGCTGACGGTGCCGGTGTACACTGGCTACAACGACGCCAAGTCAATCGCCGACTTTCTGGGTGAGCTCGACGTCTACAAAGCCGCCTCAGGCGCCTCGGAATCCCTCGTGATAAGCAGAATACTCCCTCTCGCTCTACAGTCTAGCGCTGCGTGCTGGTTAAGGCTGCAACCTACGTTCACCAGCCTAGCGGAGTTCGAGCGGCAATTCCGAGCAGAGTTCCTGCCACCTGGTTACGAGTTACAAATCTTGAGAGAACTCGAGTCCCGAACGCAACATCCGAACGAAAGCCTGGTTCAGTATGTTCGCGCATTGCAGGAACTCACACGAAGGGCACAACCTAATGCCTTCGAGTCGGAGATTATAGCTCGGGTCCTCAGACAATGTCACCCAAAGTACCACGTGTACCTACACGGCCGCACCTTTGAGACCATTGAAGAGCTAGCCCGGCATGCCCGCAGCACAGAGGAGATCTTCCACGCTCAGAAGAGCTATCTCCCACCGCCTTTGGCCGCAAACTCTCTCGAACCCGCATGTGCTTGGCAGGGCCCCGAGGCAATCCCGGCGCTAAGACCTCCACGGGACTGGCACAGAGTGCCCAATCAAAGCAGCCGGAGGCGCTCCAGTTTTGGTTCAATGCGGGGCCACTGGAGGACGTCCGAAGAGCGCCCTGGTGCCGGCGACTCAAGCAGGTATTCGGACCAACCACAACTGTGGACAGCGCAGCCACTTCCAAAGAGAGTGCCCAAATACAAACCCGAGGCAGAACGAAACAAATGGCGGAAGGGCTGGAAGTGAGCGGAGGGATTGTGGAAATCCGGTCAACCCTCGCGCGACTATGGGCCGTGAAAATCCGGAAGGTCACGTGGCATCCCAATCGGGAAACTATTACGGCCGGCGGCAATGAGCCCCACTGCAGAGCCGCCGATGGCCACTATCACAGCCGGGATCACGCACGCAGCGTCACTTGTTCCATCGGTATGTCGAATTCAGCCTAACAGCGAAATGATCGAGCCACGCATGACGATCACTTTGCTCGGTTTTCCTTTTGCCGCGCTTTTGGATACCGGGGCTGCTATCTCGCTTATAGGGGACGCTGCCTATGAACTTTGCAAAAATCAAAAAATAACCTTTCGTTCGGCAGACACACGTCTGCAGTTAGCCTCCGGGTCAACAATATCGGCGGACGGAGCCGTAAGGCTTAAAATTTCATTTAATGAGACAGAAACGGCGTCAGCGCTTTCTGTATCTCCCGGGACTCGCCGTACCCGTGATCTTGGGTCGAGATTTTATCGCAGGCGTAAGCATGACGCTCGACTTCCTGGTGGCGGCTATCGTCTGGGAAACCAGGCGGACCTGACTCCGTTCACCAGACGAGAGAACTGCCTCACTGGCCCAACCCTCCCAGCCCACTTCACAACGCCTGCAGCTGCTCTACCATCCGAAATCTCGGATACCCTGCAGAAGTGTCCGGGCACTGACCTCCAAAAGAGACAGCTGGAGGACGTCCTGCGGCCGTTCTCTTCGATGTTCACGGAGCGACCAGGGAAGACAGACATCCTGCTGCATCGGATTGAAACCGGTAACGCACCGCCTTGAGGTGCAATCCACGCCCCATCAGCGTGCACAAAAGAGAACTCCTGGACGTGGCGCTTCAGGAGATGCTGGACACCGGTGCAGTACGTGAGTCAAAGAGCCCTTGGGCATTTCCTGTCGTTCTGGCTCCGAAAAAAGATGGAACTGCCAGACTCTGCGTAGATTACAGACGGCTTAACGAAGTGTCTGTACGGGGACAGTTACCCTTTTCCCAGCATTTCCTCTATAATGTACGCGCTCGGTAACGCGACAGTGTTTACCACATTGGACTGCAGCCGCGGATTCCTTCAGATCGAGGTGCACCCGTTAGACGTGCAGAAAACCGCTTTCATATGCCACAGAGGGCTGTACGAGTTCACCCGCTTGCCTTTGGCTTGTCCAACTCGCCAGCGAGCTTTCAACGTTTGATGGACGTTGTGCTCGGAAACGCAAAGTACGAATTCGCGATGGCATGCATGGATGACGTTGTTGTTTTTCTCGCGTACGTTCGAGGAGCATCTCGAGCACTTGACTATTGTGCTTGAGCGACGTGAACGCGGCCTAACAATCAATCCGTGAAAAGTCTAACTGGCCGAGCCCAAAATCAACCTCCTCGGATTTGTTGTCGATAGCGGCACGCTCCATCCTTAACGATGAAAAAACTGCGCGCACTAACCGAGTACCCGTGCCCCCATACGACGTGAAAAGTTTACAGCGATATCTCGGAATGATTGCGTCTCTATAGGGATTTCATTCCTTACTGCTCCGGAGATTCTCAGCTGCTCAATCACCTCTTCGAAAAGGCGTCAAATGGTGTTGGAGCGAACAGCAACAAAGCGCATTCATGGCCTTATCAAGGGCAGTGATAGAGAACGCGGATGTCTGCATCTTCCCGACCTAAACCAACCATTCGTTTTGCAGACAGATGCAAGCGATTGTGGCGTCGGAGCTGTTTTACTGCAGGAACATGACGGTACACTTCGCCCGGTTGCTTTGCAAGTCAGACCCTCAATTCCGCACAGCGTAATTACAGTGTTGCAGAAGGGAATGCTTGGCCATAGTGTATGCATTAAAGCGATCGACATGTATTTGATGGCGAACATTCCAAATTCAATGTGACTCATTTACGCTGCATGGCATGAGAAAGACTTCAGAACCCCCGCTGGTCGCCTCGCTCGGTGGGCACTTACGCTGCAACAATACGATTACACTATTGCGTACAGGCCTGGTGCTACAAACCAAATTGCTGATGCACTTTCCCGCGCCCCCTTCCTGAGGATCACGTGCAGGAAGTTCCAGGTCTGGTTGCGGCCGCTGATACAGCACAGGGACCACCTGATTCACGGTGGGGAACATTGGTCTCAAGAGAGAGTCTTCTCGCGCCCAACATGACGATGGTTGTGCCAACAGGTGACTGCCTGGCTGGCAGAGTCCAGCCCAGTCAACACCTAAGGGTGATGAACAGTTCGACTTCGCTACCGAGCAGTGACGGACCTCTGTTGCGCCACATCCCTCAGGCTGATGATGATCTGAGCAGTTCTCCCGTTTCGAACAGTGATACCTCGGAAGTTACGTAAGTCCTTCATCAGATACGATGCACAGCTCTGCTTAGCCGGACACAGCAGTGGGAGCAAAACTTACGATAAGTTGTCCCAGATTGCGACGTGGCCCGGCATGCGAGCAAGATGCACTGAGGTATGCGCGTAGCTGCCCGCCATGCCAGAAAGCGAAGCCACGTGGTGGCTCAACCTTCAGGTTTCATGCGCAACTGATCGCAAGCCAGCCCTTGCAGATCTGTTGCTGTGACGTCATGGGTCCATTTCCACGTAGCCCACGCGGAAACCAGTACTTGTTCGTAGTAACAGGACCATCCCACCAAATGGGTGGAGCTTGTTCCTTACGAAAAGTTGGACTCGCAGAAAAATATGGGACTGCCTGCTCCAAGTTTTCGCGCGTTTAGGGTTTCCGGCAAGCCTAATTTCGGACAATGCGCCGTATTTTACGAGCAAAGTGTTCGTCGATGCATGCGCGGTTCTGGGAATTCAACATAAGCGGACTCTGCACGAATCATCCGCGCGGCAAACATAACCGAAAGCGGAAACCGAAAACCCGAAGATGATGCTTGTTGCGCACACGGAGCTGTCACAAAGACTGGGATGCGAAAGCTCCGGTGAAATGGCCTTCGCCACCCGCACCACGGCTAACCGGTCAACCGGGCTCACCCCTGCCCAGCTCACTCTTTGGCAGAGAGCTTGCCTTTCCTCCTCACTCAACACACTCCGTTCCACAGAGCCCAGGGCACAGGACCGGGCAACTACGCAAAGTTCGCAGACGACC
>JAZHYW010011384.1:0-17753 GCA_037355805.1 Ixodes ricinus | reverse complement strand
ACAGTGTCTGCAGACTGTCTTGTGTGTGATGTAGTTGGAGTAAACACTTACGCAACCTGGGAGGCCTTCGGTCGAACTGGGGGTGCTGGTTCCTGGCGGAGCGTCCCGTTTGCTTTAATGAAAGACAAAGCATAATCGCGCTCTATGATGTAATGATTGCAGTCAGACACACACAAAACGAGAACGTGCGTACGGGTTTAGGACCCTCGTTCCCGATACTTTTTCCAGCCCACGGAAAACACTTTAATGTGGGACATGGTCCAACAGAATGCGGAAACTCCCGAAAAACAGAACGGATAGAGGCTGCTTCGCGCACTTGCTTAAATCGGAGTTCCCTGGCAGTCACCGATGGGCGCGGTGGGTCCAGATCATCAAAGTTTTGCTACGCTGCCAATCAGTTCGCGGCAGGAGTAAAAAAATGGCGAAAAACCGATCACGAACCAAGAGTGATCGCCAATCATTAGGCATATCTTTATTCAATTAAGCCATTGAAAAGTGTGATTGGTAGCATGACCCAAAGACGAGTCACTAGAAAATCTCGCCACTTTTTTTTTCTTTTTATTTGAGGCTGCGTGACTATAACCGCGATACACCGCTTCGCCCTTCTGATTGGCTGACGATATTAAAGGAGACACAATGGATGACGTTCCTCCAATGTTCAGCGCCACCTATCAGCCGACCGGAAACCTTCTCTGGTTATTTTCCCAAAGAATTAGCCCTCAATCACGTCCGTATTTCTCTCGTAACTGCCTGCGGATTTCAGTATGCGAGCAGTATAGAAGCCTTTTCGAAAGTTCGCTCCATCCAGTAGCTGCTCCGCCACTTATCCGAGTCATCCATTGCGTGACCCCGTACCCTGAGCATGTATTGGACACGAGAGCTATGTCAGCGTTGGGCGCGAGCTCGGACCCAATCGCCCGAGAAATGGCGACCACACAATGTTGCTCGATGGTTTATTGAAACGGGTATATTGTACACACTCGGCTATCCTCTCTCTGCACCACTCTACTCGGCGCTGATGCCCGTTATATGTCACTGGCAGCTCGAGAAACGCATGCAGAGCGTGGTGGCTCCCTATAGCATCTCATTCTCATCACACACCCAATCAGATTGCGGCATTCGCCGGTAAGAATGTGGAAGAGCCACTCACGAAGCGAAAACTTAATAAGCCACCCGGCTTTTGAACTGTGAGTGGCTTTATATAATACATGAGTCAATTTAGAGCGACAAAAAAGGCGAACGCTCATCTACGAACGCCGCGCATGCGCTTAGTCGTTCCCCCAGGAATGTCGACCGCGTCTGCCTCACATACAACTTCAGATTCCAAAGAGCCCGGGCCAGAGCGCACACTTGTTGCGCGCAATTGTCATTCACCATCGGTTGCATAAGATAATTGTGGGGTAATGAATCTTACAACCTTCACAAAGCTCTTGACACCTCTTGAGCTTCTTGTAGAGTTTGTGCGGAGTGCATTCAATGGATGGAGGCACCAAAAGGCACTTGTTGTACTTCCTATCGTAGTAGTACTTTGATGTTGTTGTGTCGTCTTCCGGTTTTGTATGCAACGATCCATTGCCATTTTCTTCTAAGGATGAACCGGAAACAATTAGTCAGTGGGAAGGGAGCGGAAGTCTATAACTGTCCCGTACCTCTATGCGGTACCACTGAATCCCGATATTGAAGAGATACACTGAAATTTAAGAAGTACGGTGCTATCCTGGGTCCTATATATGCACGTAGCACTGCTTATCTATAGGATCATGCGGGCCTGCAGGTATATGAGAAAGTACATTCTCACAGAACCGAACACATAAATCACGATAAAACACAGCTAAGTTTGCAATTAAAAAAACTACCGTCGCTTCTACGAGGATACCTCACTTTTTATGTTAGTTTATAGCATACAGCAGACCAAATGAACGCTCCAGGCAGAAAACAAAAAAGTAAATGCTTCAAATCTCGTAGAAGATCTGAGAATGAGCAAATGTTTGATAACAAAGAAAAATAAAAAAATAATTGTCAGAAGTTACAAAAACATGTAGCAAATGTGAAACCTCATTGCACAAATTATGCAAAAAAAGCAAATGCGCACCAACACTTCCAAAACACCGACACTGGGCAGAAAATAAAAAACATTTAACCGAGCAAAGCGCACCTTCATAAGGCAGATTAAACAAGCAAATGCACATAAAACGGAAAACATTAGGTAAAAAAAAGTTCAGAACACTGCGCGATAATGTAAACAAAAAAGGTGAAATTTAACGATGATACGCATTTCTGTATGCAAATAAACGGATGACATAACTGAAAAAAACGACTGTAAAAAAGTTTAAACTACCCTATTTAGTGATGAGTAAAAAATCTGTGGATGAAATAAAATCACGAGAAAGAGAACTCCAGTCCTCGATTGTGCGAGGGAATAAGGAATATTTAAACAAATTACTGCGCGCAAATAAGCTGATTTAACGAATGCTGATGATGTCGTCTAGTCCGTCGTGTGGGAAGTGGTTGCAAATACGTTTTTGTATCAAGAAGTTACCTTTGGTTTTACAAAGAATGCACAAACTGAGCTATACTTTGTTCACTTTCACTGGAAGGAAAGTCTGCTATTTTATAATTACCATAAATAAATTTTACTGCGAGTCTGTATTTTTTTTGTGTTTCAAAATTTACGTAGTGACATTCTTTGATCTATTAGCCCATTAGCGAATTTACGTCTATATGAAAAGGATTGTGTTTTATTTAAAGAAAGTTCTACCCTTGACAACCAACTTTTAACGCACTCTTGCTAGAGCGATCAAAAACTTTGGTGCGATGCATTGAATATAACAATAATAATGTTTATTTTCGATAAATACAAAATGATGGAGGAGGTGAGAAGCAAAGAAGCGGCAATAGGCTTGACAAAGTTACGGCTTCCTTTACGGCTGACAGCGACCGGGCTACAAACGATTATGAAACGCAAAGAAAATACAATACGCATACATTTGTGGCTCTCAGTCTCACGCCAACCAAGCCTAATAGAACTTACTATAGACTAAGTTCCAAAATAGCGTGACACATAAGCAAGAAGTAACAAAATATTATTTAGGAATTTCGGTTTGTGAGGGCAAATCTTGAAAAGCATTGCATCTTCAAATCCGGCAGAAAAAAAAAAAGGTCTTTGTTTTTCATTTAAAGTTTAATAAGGTTGTAATTTCTCAAATTGATGAGTATACAGATACAACGGATTGGCTATTATTAAGAAACTCGAATTGGTCCAACCTCAATAACACCATTTCCACGTCGGCCGCTAGAAAGCTGGGTTCGGTAAGACATAACTTGAAGCATGCTACTGCAAGTGTCGAACTATTAGCCTACAATTATCCGATTAGACCGAAACTATAATATGTTTGTATTGTTTGGGACCCGTATACAAAAAAAACACACCAAATCGCCATAGCACATAAAGCAATACAACACAAATTACAATTCACTCCCGGTAGAGGAACTTTGGTTACATTTCTGCCTATTGCAGACACAACGCAATAAAGTCATCGGTAGTTTTGAAGTGCTTGTTGATTTTGTTGGAATTTTATTCCCACGCCCAGACGGTGATACTTCTGCTCTCAAAACATGCTAACTAAATATATATTTTCAGTAAAAAAATATTGTTTTTGTTTTTTTCAGCGTTTGTTATGCAGATAACATAGATTCCCCTTACCTCGTTTTTTGACGAGACTAACATTCCAACGTGGGGCCGTGCCCCAAATCGTTGAGGACGAGTACAGCTCGTCAGCTTTCAATGGTTCACGCACTCGATAGTTTTCGACGACCCAGGCTCGCTCATGGCTTAGTTTGTCTGATATTTTAACATTTTGTTCCTATTTCGCTTGTGGCCATAAATTTTATTTTGAAGGCAAAAAGTTTGATTTTGAAGACAACAATTAAGCGAGGGTCAGAAACCCTCGAAAGAACTCAAAAACAGTGACGGGGTTAAAATTAATAAAACTCTGTCAACTAGCGGTGCTTAATTGGGCATTAAGCAAAGGTTACTTACGTCGTACACAGAATCTCTCACATCTGTGCTTTATCCTGAACATCTGGCGCTTGTTACACGTAAGATTTCCCAGTGCCGGAACACACACCTTACTTCCGTTACTCCGCTTGGCGAAATAGCCATGCGGGCTGGGCGCAGGATGTCCGTAAGAAGTGGAAGCACCTCCATTGATAGTGACTGCAAAATAGCACAAGTATATTGAAAATATATGTATATTAAGAAGTGAGGGGGTATGTTGCTATGACTTTCGACCTGTCCACGTGTTCGGGATTCGATACACGTAACATGAACACACGATGGCCGCTTGATAACATTTATTTATCGAGGTTAAAATCCTGATTCGATGGAGGGAAATGTATGCACATGGGGCAGCAGCCTAGGTGTTCACACCATCGACCCTGCCAACTTAAATAAAACGAAGGGCGTGGCGGGCCCAGAGAACCTTATTTTATCGTTCCGCATAAGAAGACACGCCCGACATTTCTTAACATGTCAGTGACGATGGTCTCCCTAGAGCGACAAACAACAACGACCGACAACGACCGACATCCACAGAAGTGTTGAAAACTGGGCCCGTCGGCACCGTTCCATCCTAAAACAAAACGCACAAGAAAAGGGGCACAAGATACGACGCGTAAGACTGACAAGCACTCGCTCATAACTGATCGTTTATATTGACAGAGGATTGCGTTATATACATAGAGGCCCGAATTTCTCAGAAAGAAAGAAACAATGCGGGCCAGACCGACACGCTCTGTAGAGGATATATGCACAGCAACACAGGGATTTACAAACAAGCCCGAGTTTGCCAACACACCGGGCGTGGGCGCTGGGCGCGTGAGCAGAAACCCGATTCCCCTGAGGCGAAGAATCGTCTTCGCATGCGCAGTTCCCACAGCTTTAAATTCATAGAGAGCACGAAAAGGAAGAGGCTGTAGAGAGTTTTAGCAGATCGTTCTCGATTCTCCGATAACGATACCGTGCACCATGCATGTGCAAATTGCATCGGCTGAACATAGGGTATCGTTATCGGAGTCACTATAACTCCCTGTTGTCGCGCGCTGGACGTCGAGTCTCCTCTCAAATATATCGCAAGCGAATGGGACCAGATGCAAATGTTTCAGAACTGTCCGTTTCGAGATTTAGAACTATAGGAAGTTTTCGCAAACGCGGCTTTCCTCCCTCCGCTAAGCTATATCCGCAATGAAGAGACCGGTACTCTGCGCCTGCGCGCTGCAAGCCTTGACTGAAGAAACCCGATCTCGTAGCTGGTTGCGGAGAGCGTTGCGGGACGGCAGAAACGATTCACAAAAACTCCCTAAGATATTCATAAAATGTTTAATTTAAAAAAAAAAACTCTAAAAAGCTCGCGAGTAGGTATACGTAGGTAAACCACGTCTGATATGGGGAATCGGCCGGACTTTCTTTCCTCAAGAAGAAATTCGAAAAACGTTGTTTATCAATTCAAAATTATATACAAGTAAAGGTAACTTATTATCCTTTGCCACCTTCCCCCATCCGCTAAAGCTTCATTTGGGCAAAGACTGATCCTTTCAGCATTTCTGCTGAAACATAACTCGACGACTCGTAATAAACATTTGACTAACTAAATTTTATTAAATAAAAATCACTTCAATAAATTATGTACGAAAATAACTTCACGTAAATATTTTTGCCTCATTCCCCAGCGCAGTATTGAAAACCGACACAAGAAAACGTCGTTAAAACGAAGACAAAATCAGAGTGACGCACCGAGAATGCCGGACACCACCGGAATTAACCGAAGCATGTCTTGGACGATCCTGAATCCTGCGTTGTAGATTGCTGCGTCGCAGCTAAGGTGCGTAGAGTGGCGAATGTTCTGTTTCGAGTTTACCTGCAAGTGTCCAAACAATCGCATTGTCACGGAATCGTGTAAACATAATCTTTTCCGCTGACCATTCTTTCTATGGGCGGAATAACGTCGCAACACTTCTCATCGGGGATTGTCCATTTCTATACTTCTACGCGTCGGGCGCGCGGTATGGCATTGTTCGAGCATCTGAGAATTCTGCACAAACAAGCAGCCTTCGGAAACTTAAACGCACCTGGAGAACTCTACATGCGCCGCAACTTAAAGGTGTCACGAAACGATATCGGGTTTGAATGTTCATGACCTTGCAGAGGCGTATTGGTCCTAAGTCTGGCTCAAGTATACTCGCACTGACCGCCACTGATTCAGGAGCGTCATGTTCGCGGTGAAATTGCGAGGATAAAAAGGGGACTATTTCTTTCATTCCCTCCTTCTCAAAGCTCAATGGGCGCGTTAAGGGCTTTAAAGTTAACGCGCTCGAGCGCGCTCCAGCGGTCAGAGTGCACTCGAGCTAAACTAAACGACATCGACGCACTTCCGGTGCACGGTGGCGGAGCGCGCTCCGCGAGCTCCGTCGTCGGAGATGGTGCGCGAGAGCTCGAACAGGTCGGTTTCCGGTGAGATGACGGTGTTTCCGCTCTCGCGGCCAGTCTCGCGGTTACTCGTGGTGGTTTCACGCGGTGGTCTCACGCGAGACGGAAGAAACATCAAAACCCAAGCGGTTTGGGCTCCGGGCTGGGCCGTCGGGCTACTGGACCACGACCAGTTGGTCGTGCTCTGGACCAGAGGCGTCGGGTGTGCGCAATTCCTGGCGAGCGAGATCGCTTCCGAATGCTCTGAGGATGCCACCGCGCTTTCCTCGCCAAACCTCGCCGACCGCGACCGCACCAACAGAACCCCGCGGCCGAAAGGCTCCGGCGAAGTCAGGAACGTTGGCACCGAGGTAGGAGCTGCTCGTTCTGCGCTACCATGCAGTGCTCGGAGCTCTCGGCGTCGTTCCTGCTTGCGCCGAAGCCTAGGGACTCCCTCGGACGCGCGCAAGTCGCGCCTGCTTGGATCCGTGAATACTTCGACGGCGATCAGCTTGGCAGCTCGTGCAATCGTTCCGTCATCGTGGGAAATAAAAAAAAGAATGGTGCTGGTGTAGATAGGTGTGCATACATCCTTCAAATGCTTGTCGAAGTTCTTCGTGTACCTTACCGCAATTTGTGAATCAGGCGAGCCGATGAATTCGGCCATTCAGCCGTCATTCTTTAAGGCTTTTGGGAATTCAGAAGACGTTCGGCGTACCTTTAATCGCCGCACCAACAGCGTGCAGCACAAATACAAGCTATTGCTGTTGCCGCCGTCTCCGCGCACTTATTTCATCGAAGTCGTCGTCGAACAAACACTGTTTCGACAAGACAGGAGCCATGTTTAAGCGAGCGCTGGAAAGCCGCAACCGGAAACGTTAAAAAATAGGCGTCAGATGGCGCCTCGGTACCAGAGTGCGCCGTTAAGCTACGCTCCGATCCCGCGCGCTCGAGCGCAGATGTCCGGAGTCTAGAGCTCACCAATTTAACGCGCCCAATGACGTAATAGACCATACGCGAAATGTAGAGCGCCATCTAGTAGCACGCCGAGAACTACGTCCGCCATCTTGGTAGCGGCGAGAAAACGAAACCAGTGACCCGACCGGCAAAGATCCCACGTAAACAAGCGACCGCACTTCGTGCGAGAGATGCGATGCCAACGCGTTGCTGCGTTCCGCTGCGGATGCAGGCGATAAACCTTCGATTCGTGCGTGACGTGAACGCGGGTTCACAATTTCTTTCTTATTTTTATTTGTTACCTGAGACGCATGCTTTTGACAAAAACAATCGGTGACAACGCGAAGAAACATGGACGTTATCGCCCGGCGTGAAGCCATTTACAACTATTGAACTGGGCCCTAGTCTTTTCGCGAAGTTGTACCAAATTTGTTTCTAAACATTTCTTTTTTTTATGCGCGTTGTAGTGTCGGTTTGCGTTTTTCTTGATGCGCAAGCAGCTCAGTGTATGTGAATGAGACCAGGGCTGTTAAGCGAGGCAAAAAGATGACAGTTTTAATAATCTACGCCACCAACCATAATTGAAGATGCGTATGGTTAACGGTGAACAACAAAAGCTGAAAGCACCACAGTGCCCTCCCCGAAAAACTAAACTGAGCACTCACTGGACGACTCATCGTCCCGAAAGCGAACACTTAACAGACTTTTCAATTCTTCCGAGAGGTCGTTCAAACAGCGCTCAAAACAGAGTTGTTGTTTTTTTTAGTCATCTTAAGAGAGCTTGCCTGTTGCGCAGTAACAGCTCATGCAGATCCCGAGAACTCTCCTGGAAAGCCATGCGATGTGAACATCTTGAGGTCCTAGTTGATCAAGTGTGTATATGTCCCACGCTCAAATGCCTTGTTCTCAGGATTTAATTCGAAACGGGATCATTAAAACCCACTCAAAGACACAAAAAAGAACGAACCAAAAGATTGACTGAATGCACTCAGAAGCCCAGCAGACGCCCGGCTTCCGGGACAAGCATCAAACTTTCACTGGCTTCACTTGCGCCAGGCTCGGAGAGCAGCTAAGCGCCATCTAAGCCCCTATAGTATATAGAGGTCAGTGTATCAGACTGGCGACTAAACAAAGCATGATTTCCCTTCACGGTGATCAGCCCAGTTTTTGAAGCGTGGCTGCCTACAAACGCACACATTCAGACACACAGGTGAAGAATTGGCCAGAAACTCCTCCCAGGCCCCCATCACCGCAAGCCACAGCTCTTCCGCGATGCGCAAATAGTACGGCACCGTCGCGCTGACGCCACTTAGCTCGTCATCGCTACTGGCATTTCTGCTTGGAACGCGGAACTATTCGATCCCGGGGCTGGTACGTACTAGTGTTTATTTGCCGCATTGTTAACTTGGATCCGACCGTACACTGTTAGCAAAAATAACACGCTCAGACGTGTAAACCGTTGTCCTATAGCGGACACGTCGAAACGTGTTCGTTTTACACGCAGCCATGTGTGTTATTCGTCTACACATGAGGTGCCGTGTAAACTTAACACGATGCACAGTGTCTGCCTTCCGCAAAACACGGTCAGCGTGTTGCTTATGAAACATGGCGGCCAGCAACCGAGAGCAGGCGAGAGACGAGCCCAGCGAGCCGCGCTCCTTTCCGCCGAATTGAGAGCACACAGGACGCGTCTGTTCTCGTTCGATGTCTTTTATACACAGAAAACAGTCTCCCAGCGTGCAAAGGTAAATATGCAAAGGTACGTACGTGCGTCGTCGGCGGTCGGCGGCGTCGGTACCTATGACGGAGCCGCTAGACAAGAAAAAAACGAATGCCGAACGTACATGGATAAATAACTCACTATTTGGAAACGGTATGTAACTTACGCCACCTAGCGAGATTTCTAGCAGCCTATAAAAAATGAAAGCCGTTTACAACTCCCTGTAACGCCGAATTAGAGCGCAGCTCTTCAGGAGGAGGGGAAGGCACGGGGGGGGGGGTCACGTGACCTCGGGGAGAACGGGGGGCTCACGTGGCTTGGGGGTCACGTGACGTCGAGGAGGGGGGGAGTTTCCCCGCTAAATTTAGCGGGGAAAATTTTCCGCCAGATTTAGCGGAGAAAGTTTCTCCGCTAAATCTAGCGGGAAATTTTCCCGCCAAATCTAGCGGAAAAGATTCCCCGCTAAATTTAGCGGAAAATTTTCTCCGCTAAATTTAGCGGAAAACTTTCCGCTAAATTTAGCGGGAAATTTTCCCCGCTAGATTTAGCGGAGAAAATTTTCTGCTAAATTTAGCGGGGAAATTTTTCCGCTAGATTTAGTGGGAAAATTTCCCGCTAGAATTAGCGGGGAAAATTTTCCGCTAGATGTAGCGGGAAAATTTTCCGCTAGATTTAGCGGGAAAAGTTTTCCGCTAAATTTAGAGGGAAATTTACCCATCATGCACTGCGCGGTTACTCCGACGGCGACGGCGACGCCGCCCAAGCCGGAAACGGGCGCCTAAGAGCTGCGCTCTAAAAAAGAGTCTGCTGAGACGCTGCGAACGATCACGAGTAGACACCAGCCCACATACATCACGGACAACATGAGTAGCACGTATCACACAACACTGACATATGCACAAACAGATCACACACAGCACCCGACACTTCCTACTCAATGTTCTTTCTCCTCGCGGCGTATATAAGCTTGACATGTGCGGGTGAGCCCTTTGGTCGCTGACCGTTACAGATTTATAGAGAAGACACAAAACACGGCGCAATGGACAGCCGTATGTAAGAACTGTCTGCATTTAAAAAGTATGGATGCAAAATCTATAATGTTAGTCCGTTGCGAAAAATAACGATGTATTAACAATAAATCTTAAACTGGTTGTGAAGAAGTTCAATTTTTTGTTATTTTCATGCTAGACCAGTGTTATGAGCAGTCCGACTAGCTTGAATCAGATAAAAAAGAACACAAATTATCGGGATTTTATCATTATGTAATTAATAATAAATGAAAATGATCCTTGTGCAAAGCATTTTTTATATATTCTTATGAAGGACATCCGCCCAGCACTTCACTTCCGGTGGTTGCAGTACGGGAGCAGACGCCTTCACTTTTGTGGCGTTTTGATGCAGTTGGTTGTCGTATGTCGTGTCGGTGTTGAGTGGAGCGGTGGGGCTCGGGAGTTTGTGACCGGTGTTATTCGTGATCACTGGTGTAACACTAATACGTCCTTTTTTTTTTTGCACCATTACCACCCCGAACTTTGAAGGTTCACGGGCCCGTAACACTGCATTATGCTGAATCGCGAGCTCCTTCTCTGTTGACGTCGTTTTCCTGGTACCACTCGTGGATACTGCAAGCGTTTAAACAGTGTGCACCGTCTAGCCTACATCCCCGGTGACGTACTCGGCCTGTTGCATATTGTCTCCGTCATTTTGGAGTACGCAAGGCAGTTATCTCGTTGCTCTGGTTTCGGTTATAAAAGCAAGGCAAATCGCTCGTAGTTCCCGCCCTCAGTACACGTTGGACATCTTCCACACTTTGACTCCGGATAACTGGATGAACGAGGATTTACATTTACTTCAAAGGTCACTCTCACCGCTTCCTCACCGTTGAGCAGCAGGAGCAGCTGGCGACAAGCCGCGAATGAAAGGCTTGAGCATCAACAGCCCAAGTTCACTCGGTGCCGATGCGGGCGATGCGGGTTTCTGTCAACCGGTAGGCTAGCACAAACCGTGACCGTTCCACCTCTTCGTCATGACACGGTGTTGCAGAAAGCAGTGTAAAATACAACTACACAGACCACCGAAGCAAACGCACTGTTATCGTAAATCTTGGCTTGTGATTTCGCCTTTGTAGATCATCTTATTCGTTTTGCTGGACAGACGCAAACGACGGGCGTAACAAAATCGCTTGCATATTCCGCATACCTCGCAAAAGCACTTACCGTCACCTTGCGAAAAGCGCACCGTCCTGACTTCCCCTGCCTTTTACCTGCTTTAGAGCAGTTTGTACCTGCTAGTAGGTGTGCATACTGAAACTGAAACTTTAGAAACTAGGGGCAGTGCCAGAGAGAAAAAGAGACAAAGTTGGGAAAGCTTGCTCGCTCTCTCCGACTTCTCAACTCTCAAGTGATTGTACCATAATAAATGCACCAACGCCTCTTCTCAGAATACGCCTCTTCCAAAAATAAAAAAGCACTATGTTCACTACGTAAAAAATGGTATCAGTTCATGCATCTGTGGGCAGGTAGGAAATCTTGCCCTAATTTATTCACACAGCATGATGTGCACAACAAACTCACACGAGATTTACAGGAAAATATCGGTGGTGACTTAAGTTTCCCGGAAATTTTGCATAACCGGTCGTTTGCAGGACCGAATCATCTACTCGAGCGGTGTGCGTCGCTGTGCAAACACGTCGCTGTGCAAACGCAGTCCAACACGAAGCATAAAAACGGCAGATTTAGGACAACAATCCGGAGTCCATTGTTCAATTAAAACGACATAATTTTGTTGAAAACACCCGCAGCTTTTTACTCACGCTATCCGTCGGGATACTTCCACATTTTGAAACGGAACTAAGGAAGATTTACTTTTAAAAACACTCGCTGGGTCCTCCCAGACCAGCTGGACCGGATCAGCTGACGACGACCCCACAACAACCAATTTGCGCTCCGTGTTAGCAGGGTATTGAACCGAACCCGAACCGTAAACCGAAAACCGGAAAAAAACCGTTATTTTCGCGCGAACCGGAGTTGAACCGGAACAAAATAATTTTTTTCGCTCCGGAGCGGAACCGATATGTTTTCCATGCGGTTTTCGGTTCATACGCGAAGTCAGGTCACGTGAAAAGTGCGTGGCAAAAAACACAGTTTCTTAAAAAAAATAAAAAATGCAAAAAAAAAAATTGCGCGAACCAGAGTTGATTTGGACTAAAATAATAATTTGTTCGTTCCCGGGCAAGACTGATAAATTATTTTTGCGGTGTTTCGTTCATGTAAGTCAAAAAACGAGAAAAATATAGCGAAAAGCTCTGTAACGTTCCATTATCAGGTTTTCCCATAACGGTCGTCTTCATATTTTATAAAGTTCGCCTCGAGAACTCAAACGAAATAAGCACAGTAACCATAAATTCTCCGGGGTTTCTGGTCTTATGTTGGTGCTCCAGCCATTGACCATGAGATAACTCTTTGGAAGGCACACGGGGCAACATCTGAGGTCAGAGGTGATAGATGCACCCTCTCGCTTCAATCTCAACGTCAGCCAGGTATACAGCGTCACGACAGACAACAGTGCCAACATGGTGAAAGCTGTGCGTCTCCTCGGTAAAATGAACGAGGAATCTTCTGACTCCGAGGAAGAGGTCGGCTCCAGTGACCCTGAAGTTGAGTCCCACGCTCTGCAATATCTACTGGAGAATCCTGAGAGCGTGCACTCTCTGATGATTCCGGCTTGCTAGAAGGGATGAGGCGTGCCGCTCACACGCTGCAGCTGGGAGTTAGTGACGCCTTGAAAGGTTCGGGCTGCGGGCACATTGTTGAAGAAATCCGTGCGTGTCCAATCTGTTATGTCCCTGTTCAAAAAGCTAGGGTTGAAAAAACCAGTGCTTGATTGTCCAATGCGATGAATGTACACGCTGCATATGCTCACCAAGCTACTTGAACTAAGAGGCTTCACTGGAGGGTTGCTCTCAAAAGAAGAAAGCTCCAGGTGGACTGAAGACGTATGGGCGGAAGTCGAGATGCTCGCAGTATCGCTTCGCCCGGCAGAAGTGGCGACGAAGACATTGCAGAAGGAACAGCTCACTGTAGGAGATTTCTGCGGAGCATGGCTGAGATGGGTCATGGACACCTCCAAGATATCGTCGCCGTTAGCAAAGGCCTTGGTTCAGTCAATGAAAAAGAGGGAGCGACAACTCCTTGACACGGATGTCTTTTGTGCAGCAGTGTACATGAATACCCGCTACCACCTTTTTCTCACCCCTGAGCAGAAGTCTTGACAAAGACTTGGAGCCAGGTAACAGCTCTGCAATGCGAGCAAGATTCTACCCTTTCTTCTGAAGCTGCGGCGGCTCCAGAAGATCCGGAAGACGCCCTGGAAGCGCTCCTCAAGGAAAGAGCGGTTGAGGCTGGCGTGCACGTTCGAGGTACCAGTAGCCCACTTGATATAGCATGCCTCCTGGAAATGCTAGACCAGGAGCCGCGGCTTTCAAGGGACGCTAACATGTTGCCGTTTCGAGAGGAGAGAAGGGAATGTCATTTAGAACTCTACGCACTGGCGCAAGTAGCCCTGGGAGTTCCTGCGACCCAGGTCAGCGTGGAGCGAGCCTTTTCTGCACTGAAATTCATTTTATCGTCTCAGAGGTGCCGTTTTTCTCCGGATATGCTTGACGACATCCTGCTTCTTCGGTCAGCTGTCTGACATTGAACTGCGCTTTCACACACGTCCCGAGGTGCCCCAGCACGAGCTCGTTCGTTCCACACAGTAATGTGAGCCTTTGCTTTTTATATGTAACACTTTTATAAAATATGCGTAGTTTATCTTTTGCTGTCGTCAATTGTTTTTGTAGCATGAGTACGAACCGGTTCAAACCGGTTTGAACCTTTATTTTTTCCCTCCGGAGTTGAACCGGAGCTGAACCGTTTTCCCTGAACCGGAACGAAAACCGGAACGAAAAACATTTCGGTTCGACACCCTGCGTGTTAGTGAGGGTTTCTACCTCCAAGCACTGCACCAACACCACGAACGTTTCAGCTCTTTTTCACATCGCCGTGTTGCACCAAACAGAACGAGATCGCCGAAGTCAACGCAGCGCTGTCGTGAACCTTGGCTTGTGGCTGCGCACTCGTGGACCCTGTGACTCCCTTCGCTTTCCAAGCACACACGACGATAACGAATGATACTTTCCGTCTCCGGGAACATCACAGGGCACTTCTACGGTCACGTATTCGCTACATGTGCTCGCGAATCGAGGAGCTTCCCCCATTCCCGTCAAACCAAAACAATACCGGTGCCATGTTAAACGTGCGTTGCTGCGAGAATTTTCCGACCAAACAAAAACAACGAAAGCAAACCGGCTCTCGCTTCCAGCGTACATCGGCGTTGCGCCGTGGCCAGATTTTTTCTTTCAGCTCTAACTTAAAGATGACCTACAGATGCAGCAACACTGGCCACCACGGAGCGCCGTAAATTCTGAAGAGGTTGCATGGGAAGCGGCGGCACCTTCGCTTGCAGTTGAAGGGTTGAAGCCAAAACGAAACCAACTGCAATGTCACGTGTTCAAATCGAGGGCACGCTTTTTATATCCATTTTAACTGTTTAGAACGAGTAATTACACCCATAGCTTTATTTGTGGTGTGTAAGAAACTATTATCAAGACCCCTAAAATAAATACAAACCTCGGCGACAAAAGGAAGCCACATTGCCATCGACCAGAAAAAATGGCAGCGAGCACGATAAGTGCCCAAAGCGCGGGTTTGCCCCGTCCCGCGACATGCCGTAATAGACCTATTGCTATATTACCCGAGCATCAAGGAGAATGCAGGGATTGGTGTTCCACGCGCCGCACGTGCTGGCCTCAGCAGACTAAGTTTTCTAAAGCAAATACCTAAATCAAATGGCATCTTGCACGCGCGTTCGACAACGCTTTATTTTGGTTTTTTACTTCGAATCTTTTATGCGGGGAAGGTGTGCGAGTGTGGCGCGTGGAACACCAATCCCTGCATTCTCCTTGATGCTTGGGTAACATAGCAAATGGTCTATTGCATTTGGTGCCTGTCTGTCACCGAGACATGATTCTTTCCGCGGCATTTGTCTTCACGGACCTTTCTAGGTGTGTCCCCAAGCATTCCGATGCTTCGATAGCCGGCAATGCTGCGGTCGTCGCCGGGGATGATGCATGTTTTCGAGGTTGGCTACGCGGCTATGCGTGTATAACCGAACCAAAACACGTTTTTAACAACCTCGCATGATTCTTTGAACGAATTACCCATTACTCAACGTGTAAATTTATGGTAGTTTGTGTAAATAGCGTGTTTTTCACCCCAAATATTCACTAAATACACGGGACTTGCTACCAGTGTACGACTTTTCAGCGCTTGCCGTCTTCTGAAGGAAACGCTGCGTCACTGGGCTGTCGACACACGCGTGGCGTCCGAAATTTCCCCGAAAAGAGTTACTGCGCATGTCCAGAACTCATTCCACAGCTCAGCAAGCGCAAGTTTATATATATATATATCTTTTTTTTTTTTTTTTTTTTTTTTGCCGCGAGTGCAGTTGATTAAGTAGGCAGCGCGCTCGTGGCCTAGCGGTTATCGCGCGTGCCTTCCACGCGGAAAGCCCAGGGTTCGATCCCTGGGAGCGCCGCGTCTTTTATTTATTCTTCCAATTTAGATTTCTGGTAATTTCGAGAACCGTGTTGCTCGTTCTAGGTTAGAATGCTCTGCGCGCCGAATGTTCCAGGCCGAATGTTCCAGAAGCCCAAGCGTGCACAAAAGGGTTCCGCGTAACCAGCTGGACTCAGTCTCGCCTAAGCGGTTCGACTCTGCTTCTACGCCGACCTCGACGCCCGCGACGCTCTGTTGTTATCGTCTGTTTCCTTTTTGTTTTGGGCACAAGTTCTGCTCCCATTAAACGTTTCAGTTTCCTCCGTTATTCCTTGTTTGTCACCTCGTCATTCGTGACATTTTGGTGGAGGTGCTGGGTACCGCATGCCCCTGCCGCGTACCCCTCCAGGGCCCGCAGTGCAAGTCCAACGCCAAGCCCACGAAGAACCAACGAAGGCGCTACCGAGATCCGGTTCAGTCGTCGCACCCAAGGCCTACACCCGGAATTCGGACCTCTGCCGCCCAGGACCAAGCAGCCAACGAGGCCGACGATGGACAACCAGTCGCCGACCCCGCCGCCTCCTGCCGTCGTCCACTCTGCCCGCCGCTCCCGCACGCCGACTCCCTTCCACGGCGAGATCCACGAGGATGTCGAAGACTGGATCAAGCACCACGAGCGTGTGGTGCGCCACAACGAATGGACTGCGGAGCGAGTGCCTCCAGAACCTCTACTTTTCGCTGGAGGGTACTGCGAGGCATTAGTTCGAGAATCACGAGGCTTCGCTTACGTCGTGGGACATCTGTGTGGCCGAGTTGCAGCGGACGTTCGCCACTCTACACCGACGGGAGAAGGCAGAAGATCTCCTCCGAATTCGAACGCAGGGCCCCGACGAATGCTTCACAAGCTTCGTAGAAGATGTCCTCCGCCTGAGCGCCCGGGCCGACCCACGAGCCACAGACGACAAGAAGCTGCGGGTCCCCATGCGCGGGGTGAGAGACGACATCTTTGGAGGCCTCGGGCGCAACCCACCGGGCACCGTCAAAACCATCGTCACCGAGGCGACAAACATCGAGCGCGCCCTCCAAGCGCCGCTTCCACTACCAGCGACATCCAAGTGTCGCTGCAACCGCGCTGCTTGGCGGCGAGAACGCTCCTGGTACGGACATCCGCGAAATTATCCGAGAGGTCGTCCGGGAGGAACTCCGCCAGTTGCTGCCAGCCGCAAGTCATCCAGCGGCACTCTCCATCGCCGAGGCTGTGCGCGGGGAAGTATAACGGGCGGTCCACCCGAAGTTCCCATCAACACGGTGACACCGGAGGAACCGACGTTAAGCTACGCCGCAATGGTCCGCCGAGCACCACCACGCACGCGTCCGTACATGGCGCCTCCCCGACGTGCACCTCCAGAGTCGCAGCATTCCCGACGCCAGGAAGATCGGGCGCACGTTCGTCCAGAACAAGTTGCGCCAAGGAAGACCGACGTGCGGAGGACGGCCGACCGACGCCCGTTGTGCTACCACTGCGGGGAAGCCGACCATATCTACCGACGATGCCCTTACCACCAGCTGGGCCTACGAGGGTTTGCACCCAACGACCCTCGACCACGTCTCGGAGAGCGACCTCGGGACATCAAGAACTATCTCCGCCGCCCTTTATCTCTTGGAGTCGACTCCCCGAGAATTCCGCTCGCCGTCTCCCTGGCGCTCGCCATCGCCCTTCCGTCGATCTCGCCGAGACAGCCTGTCACCTATCGCCTCCCGTCGGGAAAACTAGGCGCGGCAATGCCGGGAGGTGGTGTTGCCGAAGACGAACGATGCCAAGATCCTCCAAGATCGTCGGAGCACTCCCACCCTAACGCCGCAACGCCCCGAAACGACGTTGCTGCAAGAGTGTCGAATAACCTCAGACGTTATCATCGACGGCCACGACACGACAGCACTCGTTGACACCGGAGCAGACTGCTCCGTTTTGAGTGGGAGACTCTCTCGCCGCCCTCGGAAAGTTACGACGTCGGGG
>JAZHYW010011380.1:0-27234 GCA_037355805.1 Ixodes ricinus | reverse complement strand
ATGAAACCCATTTTTTGTGGCTGCTGCGAAGCTGCAAAAACTTTAATTGAACAAAAAAAGTCGCAACAAGAAATGGAAGAATTTTGTGAGTTCACCGCGTGCACTCTCAACATGGCGTCGTATCGCATATCGTGGAACTTCCGCGGGGCTGAACGGCGATGGCAGCGGACAACGTGGGTGGGACTCGACTTCAGGAACCGTCATTCGCGGTACCAGCCGAATTTGTCTTCCTTCGAAAGAGAACACGCCCGACCACCAGGGCGATTCGCACGAAGACGTCGCCGAGTCGTCGCCCGTTCTGGTTGGCTGAAGACATCGCCCGGGCAACAGACCTTTTGCGTAAAACTCTCAAGTGCGCCCGGCCCGCGCGCGCGAGGGAATTGTTGGAGAGACTGTCTTTTCCTCGCCTGGCCGCTTGCCTTGAGATCGCATTGCCTTGTCGCTCGCCTCCTCATTAATCCTGTTTTTTCCATTCCATCACCTATTTTTATCTATGCCAGTGGCCTTAATTGCTACGAGCGATCATAAGTGTTTATGTTCCCTCGCTGCGCCTGATATGTCTATATATTATAAATACAAGGTATTTTGCGTCTCTTTATTTCGCCTTTTTCTCGACGGGAGTACCAACAGATAATCACGCCAGCTCCGCGCCGTCGTTCCCTGGTGAGAGTACCTACCGTTGCCACCGATTCCTATCGCGCTGTTAGCTGTTCATTTTCAGCGTACATCGGCCCGCGTGCAGTCGAGAGGAGCCGTTTATGAACACCCGCGCACATGTCATAGGGGTAGGTCGCAGAGCTCTGAATCAACACTCGCGACGGGCGAGAGCTTGCGTGCCAGCGATTTGCCGCCCGCGCACGCTCCGCTGGACTCGCACTCTAGCGTGTGCTCTCGAGTGCCGCCATTTGACCAAGATACAGCACGCCGCTTTGTCGCCGCGAACCATTTGTCCGAATGCTCATAGCTGAGGTATGTTGCCCGCCAGTGGCGCCTGGACAACCGCGCGCTGCGCCGCGATCCCTTCGCAAACGCCGACGGCTCAATGTCGCGGCTTGAATGCCGCCTATGGCATGCCCTTCGCAATCTATCTGCTAAGCGGCTGGCTCTGGCTGCCCAGCGCCCTTTTTCAAGTGCAGAGATGCGTCGCCGCGAATCATATTGTCCGAAAGCCTCCCGAAGCGCGTAACACCGTTCGTCACATCCAACGCGTGCAGTGCCCGGACAAACTGCGCGCAGCGTGGCGCGGAGCCACTTCGCAAGCGCCGCTGGCCCAACGTCGCGGCTTGTATGCGCTTATGGTATGCTCTCAGTTGCAAACACCCTTTTTCAAGTGCAGAGGTGTGCTGTCACTCCCAGGCAGTCATCTTGAAACTCGTACGTCCTCTGATCATTTGATTTCTCGAGTCAAGATGTCAGCTGATGCCTGAGTCAGCATGTCAGCAACTGACAACCGACGAGGAGACTGATCATGAATGCATGCCAGAGGAGCATACAAGCCGCGACGCTAAACCGCCGGCACTTGCTCAAGGGGTGTCCAAACAGTGACCACTACAACACCCGCGACTCCCGCAAGTCGTTGCCAGTGCTGCGCTTCGGCCGTCGGAGGAAACTTCCCTCCTGTCAGTGCTGCCGGGGAAGCGTCCCCCGCTAGATCTCCCCTCGCTTCCTCCACGGCGGCCTTGCCTCGCTCATCATACGCGGGTCTCGAGGAGCCACCGCCACGCTCTCTTGGCTCGTCGGTCAATCGCCCAAGGCCTCCGCCGCTTTGGAAGTCCCGGGAAAATCGACAGGAAGCACTCGAGGTGAGGGGGCAAGCCAGGCGAGCGCGCGTCGTGTCCATACGTCGTGCCATCGTCCAGCAGTTCTGGTGGATTGATCGGACTCCCGTGCTCTCGTTCCTGCACGTACTCTCGTATAGACAAACAAACGTGGTTGGCCTGAAAATTTAATAAAATAAATGCTATATTCTTAAGTTTCCCAGTAAGCCGCTACATACAACTAAAAGTCTCTCTTTGCGCACCGCACTTTAGATACCTTGTCTGAGCTACGAGCGTGGATTTTGACGAAAAAAAGCTGAGCCGAGGCGGCCGAAACGCGCGCTTCAACGAAGTGCAACGCTCCTGGGGTTCATCCGAAGCCGGACCTCTTTACCTTCCTGCACGAGGTGACGGCGGTAGCAAGGTCGGTGACTTTGTGATCCGCGTGAGATAGACAGGCATTAGGCATACCACTCGCGCATGGCGTGTGACGTCAAGTCTGACGAGCACCGACGTCAACGACAAGTGGAGGAGTGCGAGTGAGGCAAGCCGTGAATTTTACCGGCCGGTGTCCAAACAGACATATCTGACCGACGACTGCCGGACGGTTCACCCTCTGACGACTTTTGCAGGAGTCGTGTGGTTTGTAGTAGCCTGCTTGGACAGGCCTCCAGTGGAAACCTGCTTCATTTTTGATATTTAGAAAACTATGCAGCCCTCTTCAGTATCATATAGGAAGACCCCATGTCAAATATTACGATCTAATTCCGTCTATATATTTAATAAACTGGCCAGCAAACTTTCAAACGAGCCAAGTCGCCGAAATCTGCCAACTCTAGCGTGCGACGTGAGGCGCAATCGTCAGCGCAGTCAATGCGACGGGGTTGGAGCGGCCAACGTTGAACCACTACGCCAAAGGCATGACTACGTCATTCTCACGTTTTGGTTGTTTTTACTTCTCGGAGCGAAATTGAACGATGACGTCATGAGTTTCTCCTCCCGGTGTTGGCTCTACGGCGTCCACGTGATCACCGTAACGCGGATGCGCTAGTTTGCGCTGCCCTGCGCGTTTATCGCATGTCCGGTTTCTCCGCTCCCCCTCTCCTCTTTCGTGTTCTCCCCTTCCCCCTCTCCCCGGGCCATCACCATCCTCGCCATGCGAAGCGACCTACCCGCGTCGCGTGTCCTGTACCTCGCGCCTACGAACGTCACAAGACCACGTGGTTCGACGTGACGTGGCCATGACTCTGAGGACACGAGACCAATGTTGCCTGACGCAACCGAAGTTTCGGTTTCGGTATCGGCTGATGTTTAAATTAAGATTACACAAATAATATTCAACATTTCGCGAATCCGAAGACGTAGAGCTGTTGAGTAGTACTTTGTGAAATGGAATCACATGTAAGCCTAAATTTTTCGGAATTGAGCGGAGTTGCCCTTAAAGCGGACACTGATGTGGTGTTTATGCTCGCCGAGGTTTTTAGTTGTACATGACATATGAGAGCCCAACTACCCAAAACACAATTTGCGACTGAAATTCGGTCTCTTCCGCCCGAAAACCGCCGATCAAGAACTGGCCGGTCTGGAGTCTCGCTCACTCTCTTTTCCGTGGTCACGGGCCGCTTTTCAGCTGTATCGATGCGACCACCAAATTCTAATGAAAGTCGCTGGTCACTGAAGGCACACACTAATATTAGAAATAGAAAAAAGATGAAACTCCATTTTTGTGGCTTCTAAAAAGCGGCAAATACGTTGATTGGAAAAAAGTTCCACAGAGAACCGGAAGCATTCTGTGCGTATGTCTCGCGTATCGTGGGACTCGCGGGGACGCGCTGATGCAGCGGACGAAGGCTGCTAGGACCTCTACTTCAGAACTGTCGCTCGCTGTACCGGCTAATTCTGTCTGCCTTTAAAAGAGAAATTTGGGACTGATCAAAAGAATTGCAATTCATCCCGTACGACACGCCCGACCACCAAGCCGACTTGCACGAAGACGTTGCCGCAGCCGTCGCCTTCTTCGTGGCTGAAGACTATCGCCGCGGAGCTCTCAAGCACGACGCGTCTACTTCGGAGTTGAATATGCACGCGTAACGATTTCTTTACTATGGTATACTGCCGCCAATACGTGCGTGCTTCCCCGACTTCGACCCGGGAGTGCTTTTGCTGGAGGAAAATCGGCAAAGTAAACTCTTCCAACTTACAATTTACCGGTTGAAGTATTACTAGGAAAGAGATCCCTCATCACGTGATCCCCCCGTAGCTCAGTGGGAACGACGTCCGGCTTCAACATGCGGCAGGACCGGGTCTCGCATCCCCGGTGATGGCACTTTTTTTTTTTTTTTAGACATTTTTTGATGTTTACATTTCTTTCCTTTTTAAATTATCACTGCAGAAAGAAACAAAAATTAACAAACAAATGTTGTGACGCAGCGTCGCTAAACTAAATGTGGGGATGGGATTTCTCTTGACACCCGCGAACTCAATGTAACCACTTTCCACAAAATGCAAGGAGCACATAAACCAGGTAGCGTCCGCTTTCCGAGGTGCCCGTAAATGTTCTACAGGAATTGCAGCCAGCCATCTCGCCCCGATCCCGTTGATATTTCGGAAACTCTGCCTGCACAATGCCACTTTTTTTCGGACGTAGGGACGTGAGCTCTCAGTGTGAGCCAGCTCTTCACGCAACATCTTGGGTGTAATTTTTCGGAGCCGACTGCGAAAATTAACCACGGGTATCTGCTACTCATCTCCAACTCCTCAATGTACAAAAACAACTCATCTTGGAGTACAGGACAGCGAGCGTGAACAAAGTCGATAACTGCAAAAGAATCGCAGACAGTGCCCGCTAACGCCGGATGTCAGTCTGCTACGCCGCAGGGGAAAGAGAAAGCAGAAAAGCGCACGTACGGTCGGTGAAGACTACGCACTCTCGCCACTCCCGGGCTTATCCCCCTCCACTTCTCCGCTTCGGTTTCGGGTTTCAAGCGCGAGCTGCGGGCTTTTTTGGCTTTATTAAAAAAAAAAAAAAAAAAAATACGCTACTCTGTTGCAAAATATCATCTGGGCAGTCCTCCGACACCATAATAAAGCGCCTGGCAAAAAATGAAAAATTTTGGGGCGGCCAGGTCCCTTTAAAGTGGGTTTCACATGCAGCGATTTTGGCCTCAAAGGGGTGTCCAAACAGGATACTACAACACTACGACCTCTGCAGATCGTTGCTGCAGCTATGCTTCCGGCCGTCAGTAAAGCTGCCGGGGGAAGCGTCCCCCCGCTAGATCTCTCCCTCGCTTCCTCCACGGCGGCCTTGCTCTGCTCATCACGTGGGTCCGGAGAGCCACTCAAACGCTCTCTCTTGGCTGTCGGTCAATCGCTCAAGGCCTCCGCCGCTTTGAAGTCCTGAAAATCGGGAAAGGGAAGACTCGAGGTGAGAGGGCGCTGTAGGCGAGCCCGCGTCGTGTCCAAGGTCGTGTCATCGTCCAGCAATTCTGTGGATTGGATCGGATTCCCGCGGCTCTTGTTTCTAACGTACTGTATAGACAAACAAACGTGGTTATTTTGAAATTTAATAAAATGTCGCTACTCCTTAAGTTCTCAGTGTTTTCACATACAACTAAAAGTCTCCCTTAGCGCACTGAAAACTTTATTAATTTTTTCGAGCTACGAGCGGATTTGACGAAAAAAGCTGGCTGAGGCGGCTGAAACGCGCCGGACGAAGGAATCTCCCAAATTCATCCGAAGCCGGACCTCTTTGGCCTTCCTGCCGAGGTGACGGCGGTAGCAAGGTCGGCGACTTTGTGAGCCGCGGAGATAGACAGGCATCAGGCATACCATTGGCAGGTGGCGTGTGACGCCAAGTCTGACGATCAACGACAGCGGAGGAGGCAAGTCGTAGAATTTGGCTTGGCCGCCGTCCAAACAGACATTCGACCGATGACTGCCGGACGGTTCAATTTTGAAGACTTTTGCAGGAGTCGTGTGGTTTGTAGTAGCCCGTCGCGGTTCTCTGGCCAGCCGCAGCGGCTGAGTGGTACGGTTCCACCAGGCTGGAAATTTTCGCCGCGGCAGAGCGGTAGCTTCCGCGTTGGCCACTGACAGCGTGGCGGGAAATCACGTGACAAGAGAAGAAACATTGCGGGAATGCCGGTGCATAGGACGGCGTTTTCACGTTCTTGAGGCAGACGACAGCAGAGAAAGCAATAATGCAAACGACTGCTTTGCGGTTTCTTTTTCCCCGGCGGGTCGAGCTTTGCTTCAGCAGTCGCGTCGGAATTGTTCAGGAGATTATGCAGGAGTGGCGATTGCTGTCCCCTTCCTCGGAATTCGTGTGATAAATGAATTACGCGGCCTTTTTTTACTTTCCCTGCCTGAGTACCAGCTGTAGTGAACGCATGAGACGCTAATTGGAGGCGGCTTGTGCGAGCGCTAGCAAGAAAACAAAACAAAAAAGTAGAAGAAGAACTGAGCGATATTGCGTCTTTTTCAAATACAGATCGTCACACTAAGTAAGGACTAGCGTATCGCGCAGTAATAGTTCAGTGAACTGCTTATCAGCGAAGCGTCGAGGCGTCGGGTTCTTTGGGACGCGCATCCCAATGAATTTAGGAACAGGAAAACCAAAGGGAAACTAGAAGGACTGAGGCCGTGAAAAGTAATCGACAAGACCGGTATGAAACCACTGCACTAGTTCTACGGGAGGTTCCGATCTAGGAGGTTCGGCTCAGCCCATACCGAAGGTTGGACTGTTTACATCCGAGGAAGGCGCTTTGCCCGTGACGCTGCCGCAGATGATCCGAGGTTTCACCCTCCGCGACAACGAAGCTAGACAAAAGCAAAAAAACATAAACAAATAAGATCTCAAGGTTTATTGAGTGATTTTAAACGCGTTTCGTTTTAGTTTTATTAAGGGGACATTAAAGCGGAGAACCTGAAAACGAAGTGGGAATTCAAAATTGCTGTTAGAAACCGCTGTAACCGACTGTGCGGATCTGCTTGCTGCAAGCGACAGTGGTCGTCGCACCGGCAGAAAACGCCTATGTGAAGTGAAACCTCGCGATCCCGTGCCGCCGCGCCGCTAGCGGCAGCGATTTCTGCCGCGGAATCGCTGCATGTGAAACCCACTTAAAGGGGTCCTGCAATGGCTTTTTCTTACTAATTTTTAATTTGCACCAAACCTGAGCGCACTGAACGTAGTAACTTAATGACACTTTTCTTTTCTCGAATTTCGATTTATTTTAGAAGTTATAGGCAAATTAAAATTACAAAAACAAGCAAAAATAACCTCCTTCATGACGTCCTTGGTTGCTTGAGTGGCCGTGAACTAGACGAGGGGTGGTGAGCTGAGCGAGCGCTCACGGCTGCCGTACTCCGTGTCGACGGCGCGAGAGGGCGCCACTAAAGCGTGTTCTGGATAGGCTGTATGTAGCGGGCAGCTAGAGCGGCTCTCATTGCATTTGCTGCGCGATTAAACACAAATTCGGCATGACACTTCATTGGCCACAAACGACAGCAAACACGGGGTAAAGATCAGTTCAGAATGGGAGCCACTTCGCGCTGCCATACCGCGAAACGGCCAAACCGCCAGACAAAGCTGCTCACCGAAGGCCTTGGGAACGCTCAGAGCCGGCCGGGTCCTTCGGTCCTCACGGCCGCAGCGCCGCCGCGTACATCCGGGACCTTTCCGTGTCGGCGCCTGATCCCACTACTCCTTTCTAGTAGGCGCCGCCTTTTCCACCGATTGGTGGCGGGTATGTCGACGGATCATTTCTTGTTTCCGTACTTTATAAACTGCATTTGTTTCTTTCTGATCTCAAATACTGAACAAAAACTACTTTTATAAATAATTGAAACGGTTCGCGCCACTTATATTTTGTATTTCGACTAAAAAGAAGCTTTTAGCGGCTCTGACCAGTAGTAAGCCCAGGACCCAAGACGTCACATTACGCGCGCTTTCGGTACCGCGGGTCGCCCCCGTCGGTGGAGGAGGTTTCCGCGTCGTCCGGTTAAAATATGACGCACTGATATTTAGTGACTCTCTCCGTGCCCGCTGGCTTGCCCGAACCCCAAGAGACGTGGAAACCGCAAAAAAGGTAGACGCTTAATTATGATTGCAGGGCTCTTTATGGCCTGCGCCGCTGCGTGTGCAGTTGTCAGGCGCCGCAGCGTTGATATGCCGAACGGTGTTACGGTTTCGGCAGGCATTCGGACAAATGATCTGCTTCGGCAAAGTGGTGTGCTGCATCTTAATACGTTAAGCGGCACTGAAGGATACGCTACAGTGCGTATCAACGGAGCGAGCGCAGGCGTCAAATCACAGCACCTCGGCTTTTACGTCGCGATTGTTGCTGATTCAGAGCTCTGCCTACCCCTATGACATGTGCGCGGGTGTTCATAAACGGCTCTTCTGGACCGCACGCGGGTCAAAACAAACCAAAATGAACAGCCAACAAAGCGCGATAGAAATCGTGTAGCAACGGTAGGACTCACCTCAGGGAACGACGCGCGAAGCGGCGTGTTATCTGACAGGCACTCCCGTCGAAAAAGGCGAAGCAAAGACACAAATACTCATATACATAAAAGAAATATCCCGGAGCGACGGCAGAGAATATAAACACTTATATAGAAGCAATAAAAAGTACACTGGCATAGATAAAAAAATAGGTAATGGAATCGAAAAAACAGGGAATTAAGAGTGAGTGCCAGCGACCAGGCAATGCGATCTCAAGGCAGAGCGGCCAGGCGAGGACAGTCTCTCCCACAATTCCTCGCGCGTCGGGCCGGGGCGCTTGGGAAAAATGCAAACCGTCTATTGTCCCCTATTGGGCCCCGGTATAAAACGATTTGTTAAAACGACTATTTAAAACTGCGGAAGTAGCTTAGTGGAAAAGCGTCCACCTCACACGCAGCGGACAAAAATTGGATAGAGGGCAAGCTGCCTTTTTTAACATTTTGCAATATTCACATTTATTCGTTACAATTATCACTGAAAAAAAATCGTTCAGCCTTTCCAATCTCGTGAAGAAGGAAGATCATCGGAGCTGTACTCGTTCAGGTTGAGAAGGCGTTTATTAGCCTTATGGAAGGAAGGGAGGATCGGACCGGTAGCTTACGAGCTTGGATCACAGGCCGGAAAGTGGGTTTTGGGGACTTATATAGATAGATTAAGGCGCCTGCATGTCTGTCTGTCTCAGGGTGAAGACATCCATTGTTACGCTGAATGTTCAGCGCGTGACGCCTCCCGCGTACTCGGTGCGTGACTTTGGGGCGCTAAAATGGCGTCATCTGCATTAGCCAAAGCTACGCGCTCGAGCTGATTGACACCAGATTGCGCGTACTTCAAAATGCATAAAAAACGATTGGGCGTAAAATTGGCTAAAATGTCACCACTCAAGCTGTAAAGCGCGTGTGTATGAAGGCACTCTAAGATAAGAGAGATTGAGATAGATATGCTGTCAGCCCCGCCTTGTGGATAAAATCCAAAAGAGAGGTCATGACAGCTCGACGTTTGTCGGGAGGACCCTCAGGATGAGTCCATTCCTCTAGGCTGGTGACGTCTGGTGGTGTGTGCTTCCGTCTGATCTCTTCCAACTCTGGGCAAGCCCAAAGTAGGTGATACTGGTCGACAGGAGTGACGGGGTCGTTACAGAAATCGCAGTGGGAGGCTGTGGGTCGCGTAGACCAGCGTGCCATGCGCGCCGGTGTGCATGCTGTGTTTGTTACGATCCTCCGGAGCAGCACCGTGTTTCCCCTGCCCAGCCCGCTCGGGAGCGGATCTACACAGGGAGTCAAGGCCGCCCTCAGGGTCTGTCTCGAGGTTTGTTTGGCTAGTTCCTTCGCCTCCTCGGGATCGTAGTCTGGCTCATCGCAGTCTTCACCGAGCTCCGGTGCGAGCGAGTACCTGTGATCTTGTAAGTGATGTTGCACACTCTTCGGCTCGCGGGGGATATCTAGCTGCGCGCGAGCCTTAGAGTGAGCTTGTTCATTGCCCTGTATGTCCGCGTGGGCGGGTATCCAGGACACTTTGATGATTGTGCCGTCAACAAGTAGATGAGAGGCCATCCGCCGGATCGCCTTAACCCTCTTGTTTGGTGATTGACGGTTGCGGCATTCCGTGAGGGCTGCCACAGAGTCTGTAAAAATGTGGAGGTGTTTGGGCCGGACCCCCTCGTCCATGATGACGCGTAGCGCAAGTTGGATGGCTCCAAGTTCTCCACCCTTAACCGATGTGCCGCCGGGCAATGTCTCCGCCATAGAAAGTTCTAGGCGGGGAATTACGAACGCGACGGAGCAAGCCGGCGTGGGGGAGGAGACGAAGGCAGCGTCAGTGTACACTGCGAGTCTTTCACTGGTGTCCGTCCATTCTTGGACGAGTTTGCAATGTTGACGCACTTGGCATGCTTGCTTGTTAGGACGGCTGGGTCCCGCTCCCCTGGGTACCGGTCGGTCGTCCACGATGCAGGCGTCGTCACTCCATGGAGGATCGATCTCCGGAAGTGAGGGAAGGGCTCGGTTGTCAGAGCCTATCATTTCCAGGATCAGACGTCCGGGGGCTGAATGCTGAAGTCGCTCTAGGTGAGCACGGGCGCGTTCTTCCACGGTTTCCTGAACCGTGTTGAGCCTTGCGTGTGCCTTGAGTATGCTCAGCGGGGTGTAACGGGGAAGGCCGGTGATAACGCGCGCTGCATTGTTGTTGAGGACTTCCAGTTTCTTCCACTGTGTCTTGGTAAGTCTGTAGTGGAGGGCACCATAGCAGATCCTGGATACGATGAGGGCTTTCACCATTCGGCGAGCCACCTCTTCGTCAAGACCACCTCTGGTGCCACAAAGCCTTCTTATGACGTTGAGGGCCGCCTGGCATTGCTGGGTGACCGTTGTCAGCCAGGTCTTGGCGGTACCGTCTTCGTGGAAATAAAGTCCTAGAATTCGTACCGAATTCGCCGAATTGATCGGGCGGCCGTCGAGGGTCAAGTGAAGACGAGAGCTCACGTCTGCATCTCTTTCCTTTTTGGGGGCTACGACGACGTAGCTCGTCTTCTCCGGCGAGGCGGTTAAACCTACGCTTTGAAGGTGGCTTGCCACGACGTCGAGACCACGCTGAAGGGTCCGTTGTTGTTGTTGAATGTCACCCCGTACTGTCCAGAGTGAGATGTCGTCAGCGTATATAGTGAAGCGGAGATTGGGAATCTGTTGGAGTCGATTAGGGAGGCGCGCCATTGCCAAGTTAAAGAGGAGTGGGGACAGAACAGAGCCCTGTGGGACTCCCACTTTGTTTGGCTTGGGCGCTCCAAGGTGTTTGCCAATCCGGACCGCGAAGGTGCGGCCCTGAAGAAATGACTTGATGAAGTTAAGGGCGTGGCCTCCTACGCCGAGTGCTTGCGCTTCTTGGATGACTGCCCAATGTGGGACGCTGTCGAATGCTTTCTTCACGTCAATCGCGACGACTGTTCTGACGTTGAATTTTTGTGGAATGGGCTTCGGAATGAGATCTCGGGAGAGCAGAAGGAGACTTTCCTGCGTCCCCATGCCTGTCCGAAAACCTGTCTGGGCCGGATGAAAAGCTCCTGTCTGTTCCAAATGCCAGGAAAGGCGGCCAAGTAGCATTCTTTCTCCTAGCTTGCAGACGCATGAGGTGAGTGAGATGGGACGGAAGTTAGCTAGGTTGTTCTGCTCTTTGCCAGGCTTGGGAATCGGGATAACCGTGGAAAGTTTCCATTGATCTGGGATGTTGCCGGAGTGCCACACCTCGTTGATGTTTTCGAGGAGCGTGGTCTTTGCGGCGTCGGGAAGGTTTCGGAGCATAGTGGTGGTGATTCCGTCGGGTCCTGGAGCGCTGTTAGGTTTCCCGCGATGCAGTGCTTCCTCCATTTCCCCCATGGTGAAAGGTAGATTCATGGGGTCTGTTTGGTTGATGATGACCCGTTCATATGGGTCTTCCGCCGTCGGTAGGGTGTTGGTCGCTGTTGGTTGTGGGAAGAGCGTGTCTCCAGCCTCTTGGGCCAATGTTTCCACAGCCTTGTTTGTTGTGAGTGCGAGCGTGAGTGTCGCCGCGCGATCCCTCTTCCGGCCCAGCATAGCTCTACTGACAGCCCATAGCTTGCGAATTGATGTCTTTTCCGAGAGTGAGGCACTAAAGTCCAGCCACCTTTGCCGGGTAAGCTGCTCCGCATACTTGCGAGCTGCTATAGTGGCTCGGGTGACCTCCCTCAGAGCTCTCGCATTTTTCGGGCCTCTCCTGTAGCGTTGTAGCGCTCTCAGCCGTCGGGCCCAGAGGTTCAACAAATGAAGATCCGGGGTGGGGTCATGGAGCTTTACCTGTTTTTTGGTGGTCGCAGCCGCGATGGCTTCCTTGATGGCGTCGCAGAGAGTGGGTGTTTTGCTGTTTTTGAGTCGGTTCCGGTAGATGTCCCAGTTTACCACTCTTACGAGCCGCTTCCCAGGTTCCAAAGCCGCCGGACCGGTGAGTGCCAGGCCTATCCTGATGGGTAGGTGATCGCTCCCTCGAGTGTCTGCCTCCGGCCTCCAGGTGTGGCTCGTCGTGTGCGGGTTGTTAGTCCAGGTGAGGTCAGGGGTGGTATGATCCTGCCTTATGCTCGAGCTTAGGCGTGTCTTCTCTCCTGGGATATTCATGAGGGTGTATCGGTGGTGGACCATTTCATCCATCAGATCTCGACCGGCAGAGGTGTCCCGGGCGTAGCCCCACGCTGTGTGTTGAAGGTTGAAGTCGCCTCCGACGATCTTCTGCTCTCCCGGGTAAAGAACGTCGAGATGTGTAATCCATCCATGGTCCCTGGGTTCCTTGAGGGAAGCCCCAGGCCGGTAGTACACAGACACCAGGATGACAGGAGTGTTTTGTTGGGTTGTTCGGACAGCCACCACTTCCTGGTGTTTTGTGCACCATTGTTGGAGGTTGACCTGGTGTTGTGGCCAGTCTCTGTGTAGGTAAATCATGGCTTGTCCTACTCGGTCCGCCCGTACGGAAGGTATTGAGGGGTCTGCGTAGGACGTGTAGCCATTCAGCTTTATAGTGGTGCAGTTGACCTCTTGCAGGAGGTAAGCATCTGGGCGTTCCTGTGGTCGATTGCTGTGTTTGACGTTAAGTTCTGCAGCGCGAAGCCGCAGTCCCCGGCAGTTCCATTGAATAATGGTTACTGCCATGCTTGGGTGTTAGGATTCCTCTGCATCGCATTGCCCATTTGGGCAGCGATGGCCATGAAAACCTGGAATAGCCCCTGCATGGTGGGGAGTACTTGATCCGTTGGTGCGGGAGGGGTGGGTGTTGGTGCAGGAGGGTTGGGTGGAGTTGATCGCCGACCGCCCTTCCGTTTCGCCGGAAAGTCCTGTTTAGTGGGTTTCGAGCTGCCCGGATTCTTTAGGGGAGCGGCGCGCCTTCGCGCCGTCTCCCGGATCCTGCGAACAATGTCGATTCTCTTCGGGCAGTACTTGTCCGTGGCCAGGTGCCCATTCTTTCGGCACATCTGACAGAAAGGAATGGGGGAAGGGCAGGTCACTTGGCCCTGGTCGTCCATGGTCTCTTCGTGGGGCTTGCCGCACGTGGAGCAAACCTGAGGCTCGGGACAGATGTCCTGCTTGTGACCGATCTTGTGACAGTTGCTGCATGTCACAGCTCGTGGCCTGTATGGATATACTTCCAAAACGTTTCGTCTGTACCAAACGTTTCGAGGAAGATGAGGTCCCTGGAAGGTGATGAGTCCGGTTCTGCTTCCTCTGCCCATTGGTCGAGCTGCCAGTACCGCAGGCCCATTGGATTGCAGTCCGGCTAGGAGAGAAGCGTTGTCTTCTCCTTTATCTATCATGTAGATGACCCCGCGGATTTGACAATCCCCGATGGCTTCGTACGCCTGGACGGCTAGGGGTTGTTGATCGGTGATATGGATTTCCTTGATGGCCAGTAGTGCCCGTTTTGTGGTCTCGGACTCCGTCAGGACTGTGATGGTGTTGCTTTCCTTGGTGGTCTTGATGGAGACCATCTCTGGCTTGAGACCGAGCGGGCACGTAATGGCCTCCATTAGTCCTCTCTTGGAAAGGGCTGTGACGTCGATTTTGCTGCGCGGACGCAGAGTGACAACGTAGCGCTCGCGAGCTTTAGGGGCTGGTGAGTTCTGTCCGGTCTTTGGGACTGGATGCGCACTCAGGCGAGCTCTCTTGGTCGCCTTTCTGGAAAGTACTGTCGTCCATAGACCTCCAGCATCTTTATTTGCTGCTGTGTTCTCGACGTCAGTTGAGAATGCATGCGACGTTGAGCCTGCCGTTGCGTCTTCCGACGAGGAGACGCCGACAGAGGTCTGCGTGGTAGTCGTCGTCGTCGGTTGCTCCGTCGTTTCCATGTTTACGGTTTCAGGTGCTCTAAGACTTCCCGCCGCACCTGCGTTTTGCGGTTTTTCTCCTGTTGGTGGAGCTCCCTGCAAGATATTACCCTGCTTGCAGTGAGGCTGACAATTCAGCGTATCGTTGCTTCGCTGTGAATTTGCCGTGATGCCCTTCGAAGCCCGTTTAGAACGGAGTTCCGAAATAGCTCTTTGGAGGCAGGCATGCATGTCTGCATCGGATGTTTGGTCAAGGTAGCGGCCTACCACTGTCTTCCACGAGTTTAACATACCCTGTTGCGGGCCAAGAGCTGGCCGGCTTGGAGGTGTTGGTGTGGCAGTGAACGTCACCAGGGCTGGGTCCAGCTGGAACCATGGTGGAGTGGTAGTGGCAGGAGTTGCGGAACCTGGTGCAGCCGAAGGTTGGGACCAGGTATTGCGTAGAGCTGCAGCAAACGTGGCTGCAGCGTTATCTACCATATCCGATTTCGATTTTCGGAGCGAGCTGAAAACAACGTCCGTTCAGAACGGTGTCTTCTTCTTTCTCCCGTCTTCTTCTTCTCCGCTGTACTCGATACACTGTGCTTCTTTTTCGTCGTCGTCTCGTTTTTCGCGCTGTTTCCTATGATGAATTCCAACCAACGCGCCCAACTATCCATTCTTCCATTGTAGCTGGAAAGGTTGGCGCCATCTACGGGCGACGGCGGAAACTGTACTGGTTGTGTGCTTGCCGCCGTCGCTTATAGATGGTGGTAGCCTGTACAGGTAGGTTTGTGTCGACATACACGGACACGATCCTGGGGAACCTAGCCCTTAACAGCACCGCTGTAAAAAAAGAAACAGTTGTTGTGGACTAAACGTTGTTGAACTAAATGGTATGGGACTCTCTTTTTGACACCTGCGAACACAATGTGGTCGCTTTCCACAAAATGCAAGGAGGATGCAAATCGGGTCGCGTCCGCTTTCCGAGGTGCCCGTAACTGTTCTGCGGAATTACAGCAAGCCATTGGTTCCGATCTCGTTGATCTTTCGGAATCTTTTGCAGACTCTGCCACACAATGCCACTTTTGGATGCAGAACCTTTGAGGCAGCTCTCCACGCAACATTTTGGGGGCATTCTTTTTCGGAGGCGATCACAAGCATCCACCAGTCATTTCCAACTCTCTTCAATGTACAAAACAATGTAGGAAACAACTCTTCTTGAAGTTCAGAACAGCGAGCGGAACAAACATAACTGCAAAGCAATCGCACGGCAAACGGTACCCGCAACGCTGTGTAATAAACCTTCGCTGCGCGCTGCCAAAAAAAAAAAAAAAAAAAAAACCGAAGGAAAAACGTGGTTGTGTGTAGCTACGTGACTTCCGGCACTCTCTCCTCCTTTATATTTCTCCGACCTCCTTGCGCAGGTTTCGATTTTGGTTTCGAGGAGTTCCGTTCTCCTGTTTTTATTAGAAATACACGTGGCCTTGTAGCAAAATATTAATGGGAGTGTCTACATTCACGCGCGTGGATGTAGCCAAGTCGGGAGGAGATAAGGCTCCATCCACGCACTCCGTCACTTCCGGTGTGGATATGCTGCCCTCCCCGACTTGGCTACGTCCACGCAGGAATCGACTTCCGCTCTGTGTGCGCTACAGCTGCAAGCACTAGCGGGTAGTGCGGGTAGTCTGCAGAAATCCAGACTGCGCGAGCGCGTGCGCACGTCAAGCACGTACGGAGCGGTGGGCTCGCACTTGTCCTCGTCGATGCACGTTAGCTCACACCGTGGCTCACACTAAAGGCCTGTTCACACATGCAGCCGAGTGCTACAAGCATAACGCTGACCAGCGCTGACCCTGCGCCAAGCGCGTGCTGACGGGAGCGTTCGCCACCTTTGTATCGCACCGTCAAAACTGTTACTCGTGGCAGACTGTAAGTATAACCGACGACACGTGAGGAGCGCTACATTAGTGCTTCGCTGCTTGTGAGAGCTGGCCTCAATAGACCTATTGCTATCTTACCCAAGCATCAAGGAGAATGCAGTGGATTGGTGTTCCACGCGCCGCACGTGCTGGCCTCAGCAGTAGTAACTTTTCTAAAGCAAATGCATAAAACAAATTGCATCTTGCACGCGCGTTCGTCAACGCTTTATTTTGGTTATTTACTTCGAATTTTTTATACAGGGAAGGTGTGCGCGTGTGGTGCGTGGAACACCAATCCCTGCATTCTCCTTGATGCTTGGGTAAGATAGCAAATGGTCTATTCGCGACTCCAGCAAAACGAACGACACCTAGCGGGAAAACACTGAACTGGCCGGACCAGGTCCTTTCGCGATTTCTGCTCGTCTCTTCTGGCTTCCGTGTTTGCATGTTGTCGGTGGATTGCGCGACAGAACAGTTCTACCGGTGTCTGTGTCGTAACCGTAGTATCGCCTTGTGACCCAGGTTGCTCTGCACGCGACCTATGGAACCGCGTGAGCCAGACATTCTGCGTTTCTCAACGTTCATCAGCACAGTGGAAGGACAGTGGGCAGTCCTTTCCTCGTTTCCTCGAAGAAAGTCAAGCCTCTGGAAGCTCGCTTACCCCAACACATCGCCGCAGGTTCGAAACGTGGAGAATAAAAAGCGGGGCGAACCATTTGGAGTCCAATTCCCGCTCGCTGATGCCCCAGCGTTGTGCGTTGAGCTGGCACATGGCACGGCACGACCTGGATTCGACCGCCATATTTGCCCGATAGTGGCGTCCCCTATAGGTCGCTGGAGTCGCGAAAGCGCCCTCCTATGGTTTCCTCTCGTGACGTCATTACCTTACGAACAACAACTTCAACGGTCTTTATAATTAGCATGGTGGAAGCTTGAGATTGTTGCGCTCTGAAACCAACACTGCCAACACCGTCAAAATTGAAGTTCTTACATTACTCTTATTTCTGTTGATGAGAAAACCTTTGCTGACGTCATAGTCAGCATTGGGTCAATCGTGGAAGGCCGTCCACAGCGACGCTTTTGATCGCACACGTCGCCAATACACCTCGAACCAAGCCAACCACAGCACGACGAAGCCTAACCGCCTCGTCTCGGCAGCGATGCACACATGGGCGAAGGCCCCGGAGGCTGCACCGGCGCCAGGCCAACCACGACCACACGCACAGATGGCACGCACGCCGCCCACACGTATGTGTGACTCCTGGAGCAACATTACTATAAAGATATAGATTGATAGGTATTTTTATAATGCATGATATTTGCTATTAGTGTGAGAAAACAGTGAGAACTTGATCAATTGTCTAAAACTTTGTAAGGTCACGTGACATATTAACTTTAAAGTCACAATCAAATTTAACCTCTTTATTTTCATATATTTACTTATAAGAAAGCATAATATGCACGTAAAAACAAATTGTGTTCTTATATTATAAGTCACGTGACCTCTTGCGTGGATGGAGCCTTATCTCCTCCCGACTTGGCTACGTCCCCGCGCGTGAATGTCGACTCGGCCAATATTAATTGGGTAGTTTTCTGAGACCATATTGAATCGCCAGGCAAAAAATGAAATATGTTCTTTTTGGGGGTGTCAGTGACCCTTTAATAATACTATCGCATTAAAACATGAAAACTTGTTTGCAAAACAACAAGAAGGGGTTTATATAGTGCAGTAGATAATTACTTAAACCAAAAGAAAAGGAACAACCCGCTAATCAAGAGAATTCCCGAGGAAGAAAATGATTTGCGGTCCCAGACGGAACGCATCGCACGATCTTTCTTTTCAAACCGGCTACAGGAAAATGCTGGCGATATTGCAAGAGCGCCCCGTGTTGGTCACAACAGGGAAGGCTTTGTTAGATCGATCATTGTTAAATTTGTAAACTTTAAAAGTAAGCAAGAAAGTCCGTATGGGGTGTCAAAGCTAAGGCCAACTGATCGACCACGAGCGTTGATTACTCCTGTCAGACGGGCGTTTTAGAGATCCTTTTCACTCAGCTCCTTTATAAAATGGGCGAACCAGCGCACGCCGTAGAGCACGTGCGCGCGCGCCACAGAGCACGTGCGCACTCCACATCGCAAGCTGATTGGCCAATTTTTTATAGGAGCTTAGTGAAAAGGATCTTTAAAACGCCGTCTGACACCGGTTGAAGATTGCTCACCAAGAGTGCTGCACATTTGTAAAAAGCGTTTTTGGTTTTGGGGAATCATCACGGACTGCAAATGATCGGGAAAATGTTTCATTTGATAAACTATTTATCAACTTCCGAGTGTGCATGTACAACGCCGAATCTGATCGTGTGTTGCCCGTCTCGAGAGGTTAAAACTGCAAACGCGGCACGTGGTGGTCAACAACGACATGGGAGAAATAAACCTAAACCCAGAAGAACTATTGTCCGCGATTAGCAATGTCAGTCTCTTTTTTATTATCAAACTTTCGAAGTCCCTTGTCAAGACAAAATGAGCTTTAGAGCAGCATTATCTCTTGTTCAACGGAAGTAATCATTGGAAGGGAAACATGGCTTTCCCATACTACTTCTAACTCCAGTTTACTTCTTTGATTGATATTTTTAGCGTATTTCACAAGGATCGAGCTTCCAAACGTAGTGGTAGTGGGATAAACTCGGTTGTGAAGGATTTAATATATTTAATGCTGACCGTTGACTCACTTCTTGAAACCCTTTGAGCATCCATTGCGAGTGTACCTTTTAAAGGTGTGGTAGTCGGAATTGGTTATTGACAGCCTGATTCAACTCGTGAAATTTAAAACTGCTTAAACAATGTTTTCGAATTTACACGCTAAAAGTTTCCTCGTTCACTGGTGATTTCGGCGGGAGATTATAATCACCCGGGCGTTGACTGGTGCAGTTTTGATTATAGCAGTACTTGTCTTCAAAAAGAAAAATGCTCAAGCTTTATGAATATGTGAAATTGTTTTTCAATGAAAGAGCTGATCTATGAACCCACACGAGGAAACGCTCTTCTGGATCTTGTTTGTTCCTCTCACCCAGAAAACATGTCTGTTTGTGTGCTTGATGAAATTAGTGATTATAGACTTGTTTATTTTTTATATTTGCAATCAATACTCTGAGAGTCGATCTAAGGAAGCTTATGAAGGATTTTTCAAAGGCTGATCTTATGGCCATAGCTTTGTCATCTTCTGATTTTCTGGTGCATTATAAAAGCAGTTGCAGATTACGCTACGTCGAAGAAAAGAGGTCATCTATAAAAAACGAAAAATTTCCGTGTGCGAAATTTTTTTCTTAAGTTGGTTATAACCCAGAGCGTAGTTTTCTTTTGGTTTTCTCTAAGCGCAAAACGTGTTATATATAAATTTCAAAACTTTTTTTTATGAAGGGCCGAATATATTAGTGACGACGGCGACTGGCAGTTGTACGACGATTGTACGCGTTTGTGCAAGGATGAAAAATAAGAAAAGCCAATAAGCGTTTTTCTAATCACGATTGGTCGAAGATATTAAAAACTATTTCCAAAAAGGTTTGAGAGCTCGTGAGCCCCAAATAAAGAAGACTTCACAGCGCATAAACGTCTCACAAAAGCAGGCACTCACTCAGTTACAGACACAAAAACATACTCTGCTTGGGAGAAGAGCGTGTTGGTTCAAGTCAAGGATGAAGAAAGAATAAAACAATTAAAACTGGGACAATACAATACATCTTTCAACTAGCAACAGACGAGTAAAAATTTCAACAGCGAGCACCTAACTACACCCGAGGAAGGGGAGAAGGAGAGAGAAGGGTAGATAACGGGAAGTGCAAGTCAGAGAGGGGTTTATCTCGATTTCAGAAATTCAACATCAGTTTTCGTCAGCAGGAGGGAAGGGTTTGACACGTTGTTATTTACGGTGGTCATGGCGAATGACTCTATGATCTCCCTGCCAAATCTAGCTGTCATGCCCTCCCAGGATTTTTGTAAATCCTGGGAGGCCCGTAAATAACAACGTGTCAAACCCTTCCGTCCTGCTGACGGAAACTGAAGTTGAATTTCTGAAATCCGAGATAAACCCTCTCTCTGACTTGCACTTTGCGTTTTTTATCTACCCTTCTCTCCCCTTTTCGTCCCTTTTCCTGCTGGGTATAGTCGGCTGCTCGCTGTTGAAATTTGTACTCGTCTGTTGCTAGTTGAAAGATGTGTTGCATTGTCCCAGTTTTCATTGTTTTATAATTACTTTGTTCTTGACAAAAAACATACACACAGCGCTGTTGTATGTTTTTGGTCTGTAATCGAGTGAGTGTCCTGATTTTGTGATACGTTTATGCACTGTGAAGTACTAAGATATAAAACCAAGTAGTCTCTAGCTGCAGTGGTAAAGAAGCAAACCTCTTCAAATACAAGAATGCAACGTATGACTTTTTGATTCTGAATCAGCGCTGACACTTAACGCATTTTTGGTGAAGTGCTTACAAAGTAGCTTCCCTTGTCAGAACAGCACACACTGTACACGCCCTTGAAAACGCGAATGTATGATATAATTATAAGTGTTGACGGGGGTTTCAGTGCCACTCATCCTTTTCCGCCGAAATCAAGCACCGGGCCTGACGGGGTGTGTTCAAAGCTGCTTAAATTATCAAAAAAATCTGTGGTGTGTTTTGCTTGCAGCTTATTCTAGTAGTCTCTTGATACGGGTTGCATTCCGGCGGCATGAACATTGGCGAATGTAATTCCTATTCGCAAGTTTGGTAATCATGCGGTTGTACAAAATTATAGACCTATTTCACTAACGTCCGTTTCTGTAAACTTCTTGAGCATATAATATATTCATCTGTAATTAAACACTTCGCTTCTAATAATATAGTCGTTCTTAATCGGCATGATTTTCAACGAGGTCCTTAATGTAAATGTTAACTTTTTGAACTGGCAGCTGATTTATACGCTAGCATTCACTCACCCTCTTAAACTGACGCAGTTTTTATCGATTTTTTAAAGTCAATTGTTCGTGTCTCTCACAATCGTCTTATAAGACATATTACAATGTCTTAAAATCAGCGAAAGTGTAATTACATGGATTCGAGAGTTTTTGAACAATCGAAATCAGTCGCTTATTACCTGTTCCTCAGCTCACCTCCGCCTAGATGTTGAATTGGGAGTTCCCTAAGGATCTGTGTTTTGCGCACCTTTGTTTTCAGTATATAGAAGCGACCTTCCAAATGACTTTTCATAAAAAATATCGCCTATTTGCCGACGTCTGTGTGGTTTACCACCATATATCAGATAATCATGACTGTCCTGCTCTTCAAAGTGGCTTAGATAGCCTACTTTTATGGTGTGATACATGACAAATGCAAATAAATGTACAAACAAAACTACGATACCTAATAACCGTCTTACAATGCTTCATTCCAATTACAAGATTAGAAATTCTAATTTAGAAAAGGTAAATGCATACAAATACTTAGGCGTTTTATATAGAATACGGTACTAAGAAGGCGAATCCAACATTGGGATTTTTACGAAGAGATTTGTACATGGAAATGGTTCAAACTAAGCTGCTTGCGTACATTACTCTGATTAGGCCGAGGTTGGAAAATGAAACTATTCTTTGGAACTTACATCAAAAAATACTTTATCTACAGGATTGCACCAATGTAAAGCAGGTCGATTTTTGTTCATACTAAGATATGCTCAACTGTAAGTGTAAGACAGCTTTAAAGTTTGCATTGGTTTATGGCTGCTCAATCGCAGGAGGTCCCTCGCGAGGATGTCCCATTTTCACAAAATGTTTTATAGCTCATCCTAATTGTGTTAAGCTAGCATTGTACCACCGACGAGCAATTCCCCTCGTCATGATCGCCCTAAAAAGTTAACATTCCATTTTACAAACCTAAAACATCTTCATGTCACTGCTTCGTGATTCTTAATGACTCTCCACTTGTAAACATGTCTATCGCTCGCTTAGAAACAGCGTTTGTAAATTTTAATGCATGAACCGTCCCATGGAACGAGCCGACGTCAATCAGCTTTGAAGCCGCGCCAAACGGAACCTAAATTGCCCGATCCCAAAGGAGCGGAGTGGAGCCGAAATCTGATGGATTTTGGCTTCGGTCCCATTGGTTGGCGCGCGTCATAGTTTCAAGGAACGAGGCTCCCATTGGCCGCTGCGCGTCAGTTTCGACGACGGCCACCCCATGGCGCTGCAGTGCCCGCGTCGCCAGTGCGCCGGTACAAGGAATCTGCTGAGGCGCTCGTGCAGACCGCCGGCGCGCGGGAAAGGATCGGCCGTGCCGCCGCTCTGGAGAGGGCGGCACGGCCGATGTCAGCGCAGCGCGGCCACTTGACGAGGACGCGCGCAAGAACGACATTCATGCTTTCGCATTCACAGCTCATAAGAAGTGCTTAGGTGTACCTGGAGCCTTTTTTGGTCTCTGCGTGGGTGATTGTTGGGACTATTGCTCGTGGATTTGTCATCGGCGATTTAGTCGTCGGCGGTAACAACTTGGGGATCGTGCAGCCAAGTTGTTACCGCCACCTAACCTGTCGTGAAACCTTTCCAGGATCTTTTTCTGCTGCAACGACCGTGTCGCGGTTGCCTGGTATCGCGAGTTTCTTCGCTACATCCACCATCCCTGCTGACTGTGCAGCCGCACACCGCCACGTGGAAGTGATCGATCAGGCCACTTATCACAAGTACTGCATCGGCGACAGTGACGGGGACTTTGCTTCGACCAGCTGACCCCTACGTCATCCGCTTCCCTGGATTTCAGCCGCCTATATAAGGAACCACCGCCATTCCAACAGCGGGATTTGCAGCCAAGTTGTTACCGCCACCTAACCTGTCGTGAAACCTTTCCAGGATCTTTTTCTGCTGCAACGACCGTGTCGCGGTTGCCTGGTATCGCGAGTTTCTTCGCTACATCCACCATCCCTGCTGACTGTGCAGCCGCACACCGCCACGTGGAAGTGATCGATCAGGCCACTTATCACAAGTACTGCATCGGCGACAGTGACGGGGACTTTGCTTCGACCAGCTGACCCCTACGTCATCCGCTTCCTGATTTCAGCCGCCTACATAAGGAACCACCGCCATTCCAACAGCGGGATTTGCAGCCAAGTTGTTACCGCCACCTAACCTGTCGTGAAACCTTTCCAGGTAGGTTTGCGCTGTGGCAATCTTTGTGACCTTTTACGTTCCTTGTTCTTTTTACGGCTGCAAATCCCCTAGAGTCTGAGCATTATGGGTGTTGATGTGTCAACGTACCGAGCTCGTATTGGCTGTTTTTCGAATAGGTCAAAACAACGATTGCATCACTTGCCACCTGAACGTTTGAACCTCTCTTGTTTTGGCTCGTTGGGATTTTTCAAGTTGTTTGCTGTTGCAACTGTTGTACTTGTATTGCTCTCGACGTCCGGGGACGTCGAGTCAAACCCTGGCCCTCTGACCGAAGCAGAAAAACTAGACAAGCTACAACATGCTATCGAGGCGTTAACAACAAGTTCTGCTCGCTACCAACAGGAAAGCTCACAGAAACTAGACGCAATCAATACTGGAATTGCCGGTCTCGGGTTGCGAGTCACTAGCCTAGAAGCAAAAATAAACGAAATCACCACTGTAAAGGAAAATGTCGCTCAACTTACACAGGAGTTGAGTGACGCTCAGCGGGAATCTGCTGGTGTGTATCGCCACCTTAATGTGCTCACTGAAACCCTTGACGATATGAACAATCGGATGCGAAGAAATAACCTGATTTTGAAAGGCCTGCCCGAGGGTGAACACGAATCTTGGAGTGACACAGAACAGTTGGTTTCCAATTTCATAAGGAAAACATCACCCAGAATCTTGGAGACATTGAAAGAGCCCATCGACTTGGTCAAAAGAGGACTGGGTCGACCCGGCCGGTTATTGTCAAGTTCTTAAGTTTTAAAAGCAAAGATGAAGTCCTACGACATGCTTACAAGCTTAAAAATGTGCCATCTCCGAAAGTTTGGATTTCGGAGGACTTCTCACCTAACGTCCAGTTCGCTAGACAAAGGCTGTGGGAATTCGCGTCCCAATTCCGTGAACAAAATATCAGGTATAAGCTTTCTTACGATAAGCTGCGTGTCGGAAACCAAACTTACGTGTACAACAATGAAAGCGCTGGTGTTGTACAATTGCAGGCACCGCAGCGCGAGAGTGCGCGCCCCCAGAGTGACTTGCTCAAAACGAACAATTTCGAGCGGCCCCTTACGTTAGAAATGTACCAACGTTATCCTTTTTTTAGCAAACTTCCGCAGCTTACTTTCCAAGCAAGACGAACTCGAGTGCCTCACTTCGGCGTGCGAGCCTGACGTTATTCTCGGTACTGAAACTTGGTTGACGTCCAATGTTGAAAATTCCGAATTAAACTTACATAATAACTACAAAATCTTCCGGAAAGATCGATTTTCCACGAGGGGCGGAGGCGTGCTCATTGCCATTAAAAATAGTATACATTGTTCCCATGTTAAATGCGATTCCCCCTGGAAATAATCTGGATTCGGGTAAAGTTAGACTTTCGCCACGCCTTGATTGGCTCCTGTTACCGTCCACCAAACACTAAGCCTTGTGATTTCAACGCGAACTTGTACTCCTGCCTCAGTAGAATACGAAGTGCTTACTCCAATGACATTCTCATACTTTCTGGAGACTTTAACTACCCAGGAATAAATTGGGAAACGCTCCAGCCGCTTCCGAATTCTGTGGGTTCTAGTCACTCAAACGAGTTTCTTTGTCTGTTACAAACGTTTCAACTTTCACAGATGGTTCGAGTTCCAACACGGGACCTCGCAATACTAGATTTATTTTTGGTGTCCAGTGCTGAATATGTGAATTCCACTAACGTTATCGACCTTATTAGTGACCATGCCATTGTACATGTCGAAACATCTTTCACCTTAGAACGCTCCGTTAACTGCCGCAAGTACATTCACAATTACGCTCGCGCTAATGTGGACGCTTTAAACGCTGAACTAGCATTGTTTTTTGAGCAATACATAATGACCTGCATGCATCGTTCGGCACAAGAGAACTGGACTCAGATTAGAACCACTCTGCAACGTCTGCTTTCAACCTACGTTCCCAAAATCAAAATCGGATCAAATACCCTCTCACCCTGGTTTACGACCACCCTAAAACGTCTACTGAACAAAAAGAAACGATTGTTTGCAAAAGCTAGAAAGAGTGGTAATGATTCTGACTGGTCTTCTTATCGGTCGTTTTCAACCCAGACAAAAGGCGAAGTAAAGAAAGCAAAAAGAGACTTCTTCGGCCCCAAGTTATCCCACTTACTTCAAACCGACCCTCGTAAGTTCTGGAAGGCGATTAATCCGAGTCATGGCCGTACTGACCCCGTGTTTTTAACAGATGACAATCGCCACATGAACGATGATGAAGCAGCAGACCTACTTAACTTATTTTTCTCTAGCGTATTTACAGAAGAGAACTTCCCTCTTCCTCCCATTTCCGAGCGTAATGTTATCGCTATGCCCCCCTTGAATTTTGTAGTGAAGGCATTATAAAGATAATAGATAAACTACCCACTAACAGTGCCCCGGGTGAGGATTCCATATCGGGAAAGTTTCTAAAGTTGATAAAAGGTCTCGTATCTCCTATTTTTTCACAATTATTTCAACAGAGCCTAGTTTCGGGACGTGTTCCCCCCGATTGGCGTTCTGCAATCGTTAAACCCATTTTCAAATCAGGTGACTCATCAAACCCCTCGAATTATCGTCCTATTTCCCTCACAAGTGTCCCATGCAAACTAATGGAACATGTTATTTTTACGCACATCATGGCACACTTGGATCAAATCGACTTTTTCTTTCCTAATCAGCATGGTTTCAGGAAAACTTCTCATGTAACACTCAGCTCATTGAATTTGTACATGATTTGCATTTAAATACTCACGCTGGAACACAAACCGATATTACATTCATTGACTTCGCGAAAGCATTTGACACAGTACCCCACAATCGTTTAATTTCAAAACTTTCTCATCTCCAAATCGACCCCCACATTCTTGACTGGATATCGGCTTTTCTCATCGACAGAACTCAGTCAGTAATGGTAAACAATAGTGTCTCTTCACAGGTGCCCGTGGTTTCCGGAGTACCTCAGGGAAGTGTTCTCGGACCTTTGCTTTTCTTAGTTTATATCAATGATCTCCCTGCGAATATCGAGTCAACGATCAGACTTTTTGCTGACGATTGTGCTGTCTATCGCAAAATTTCCGCCCCAGTTGACCATGCAATTCTTCAAAACGACCTAAACAAAATTAGCGACTGGTGTACTACCTGGCAAATGAAAATAAACTCCAGTAAATGTCGCGTATTAACAGTCACAAATAAGAAAAACATATCACATTTCCAATATTCAGTTTTGAACCAGGATATTGAAAATGTACCACTATATAAGTACTTAGGTGTCCATTTCACTAACAATTTGTCTTGGAAAACGCATATAGAAAGCACGGTCGCCAATGCATCAAGGAAACTGGGTTTCTTGAAACGCCACATTCATTCCGCCCCACAATCGACAAAACTTCTTGCTTACAAAACTATTATCCTTCCGAAGCTAGAATATGCTAGTGTAATATGGAATCCTCACCAAAACTACTTAACGCTACAATTAGAAGGTCTGCAGAATAAAGCTGCACGCTTTATCAGTCATGAGTATTCGCCCCTAACAAGTGCCACTGGTCTAAAAAAAATTTGGGTTTATACCCGTTAGAAATGCGGCGAAAAATTGCTCGTTTATGTTTTTTTCATCAAATATATTACGACGAAACACTATTTAGCAAATTCTTATGTTCACCAGCACAGTTCACGTCTGCTAGGCTTGATCACTCGTGCAAAGTGGAACCCATTAAATCACGTACCAACTTGTTCATGTTTTCTCCACTCGCATTATCTATAAAAGACTGGAATAGTCTTCCTAACGACGTTGTAATTTTATCTGACCCGAATCGATTCAAGCAGAGGTGTGAAGAACTGTTTTGTTAATTTGTTGCTCCCTGATGTCCTTTTGTATTCATAATAATCGCCTTTTATCCCATTGTTATTTTTGTTGTATTTTAGAGTACGGAATTTGCTTATGTTCAACTGTTGGTTTGCATTCTGTGTGTATGGCGTTTGCTGTGTTATTCTATATAAAAACTAGTCCAAGATCATTCTTTACTCATGTAATGTGTATATCCCGACTTTTCCCAATTTTTGCTATCCCCC